>JAJQQW010000008.1:80531635-80686635 GCA_025583905.1 Ia io | reverse complement strand
TTTAAATAAAATCTTGAAGTAAATAAGTAAAGGAAGGAACAAATGTCTAAACAGACCATTCTAGAATGAGCAAAGAGCAGGGGCTAAGGCCCAAGGAACAGGAAGGAGACCAGTATAGCTGGAGGGGATTGAGAGATGGGAAGAACACAGGAGGATAAGGTCAAAGAGTATACCATGGGTAGGACTTTTGAGTTTAGTTCTTAATGAGATGAGAAGTCATTGGAGAGTTTTGAACAGAGACATTATAAGATCTGGGTTGGATTTTTACAAGATAGCTCTAGTGGTTTGAGAAGAAGATGATGTGGTGGCAGTAAAGGGGGTCGGGGGGAGGCACAGCAGCAGGGTACAAGAGTAGAAGAAGGAAGCATACCACTTAAGAAGTTACTGCTGTCGTCAGCAGAGAGATAATGACTGCTCAGACTGAGTTAGTAGCCATGTCCATGACAAGAGGTGGTTATGTTTGGTACATATTTTGAAGGTGGACCTAACAGGAATTAGCAGTGAATTGGAAGTAAGACATAGGAAAGAGAGGGGTCAAGATGTGAGAAAGAGAGGGGTCAAAACCTTCCTAGGCTTTGGGCCTGTGCAAGAAAGAGGCTGGTGGTGCCAAAGAGAGAAGAATGAGGGAAGAAGAGGTTTGGGAGGGCAAGGATGAATCTAAAGTTCTATTTTCACACCGTTACATGTGTTATGCTCCCTGGACATATCTGGAGGGTTTGGCAGGCCAGTTGGAGCATATCACATGATCTCACTCATATGTGGGATATAATGATCAACATAATTTGATGAACAAGAATAGATCCAGAGTCAAATGGCAGGGGGGTGGGGGGGGCGGTTGGAGAGCAACCAAAGGACTTGTACGCATGCATATTAGCATAACCAATGGACACAGACACTGGGACAGTGGGGGCTTGTCTGGGGTGGGGATGGCTCGGGGGAGGTCAATTGGGGAAAAAGGAGACTTATGTAAAACTTCAGACCATAAAAAAAATGTTTTTTAAAGAAAGGTCAAGACTGGAGAGAGCTATTTCCAGCTATTTCTGGCTGAAATGAGATAAAACACATGCATACATGTGGGGTTCTTTCAAGAGTTGTGTGAGCATCAGGAATAAATGACCAGATGCTTCTTCTCAGTTGCTATATCATGCACTTGTTAATATTTTGGAAACTAAAACTCTCTTCCCATATTCTAATTGATCTTCTTTCAAACAATTGGACAGTCTGGTTTAAGAATGCACAGTTCTCTTGACACTCAGTACAACTACTGTTACTTTAAAGTTTTAAAAATGTCTTCTACTAGTAGCTTTGTTTGTCTGGAACTGCTCCCTCATGTGGGGAAAAGACAAAAGGAAGAATGCTCTGGACTGCCTGGACTAGATAGCAAAACTCAGTCTGGACACGAGAGGGCGCCATGTAGACAGTCGGTGCATGCAGAAACTAAAAGGGTGGCGGTTTGGAAAGTTCCCAGATCCCAAATCGGGGCTCCTGGGATTCTGAACCAAGGAGGGCTGCCCTCAGATCACTAGCATTGGACCATTTTGGTCAGGATGTAATAGGGCCAGAAAGGGTTTTTCCACAGGGAGCCTATTAAAAAGAAAAAGGAAATAGGACACATACAGGAGGAAAAGGGAAAACAAGAAAGCAAGCAAAAATTAAGGAAACCAAGAGGTGCCTATTATGGGGCATGGGAGACTTCCGGAAATTCAGGGCTAGAAGGGACCTCAGAGACCATCTTGTTGAACCTTCTACTTCCCAGGAAAGGGAGCTAAGGTGGCTTCTTCTTTCTTTTCCCTGGTATCAGATGTCATGCCTGGAGTAGCTGCAGCTGTCTTGTGACATGGAAGCAATAAGCATGAGGATGAAAAATCAACATGCACACAGATGTCAAAGACACGTAGGCGTCACACTGTGCAGTCATGGCAGCAGCCCTGGACTGCTTACCTGCACACTGCTTGTCGTATGGGAAACATAAGTCCTTATTGTCTCTTACTTGAATCCCAAATGCCGCTAACTGTTGCAGCTTGGAACATTCAACATTTTAAAGATGGCAGTTCTCCCAAACTGATTCATAAATTTAAGCACGGTGGCGGCAATCTTGACCTGGCTGAAAAACATTGCTGCTCTGTGTGGAGTTGTGTGGAATGTGAAACTGGAAGCTATCACATCCGGTTCGGGGCCATCTGAGGTTTTTCTGGGACCAACCCAGGCACAGAGAGGTTATTTGCCTTTGTCTCCCTCCTCCCACCCCAGTCACTCTATAAGTTCCTTTTGCATTTATTTATACCACAGGGGAACCCTCCTCAGAAGCTGCCTCTGCCCCAGGTGCCCCTCCCACATGCATTTGCACTCTGATTTGGCATGCAGTGGGACGCAGAGTGTGCTCCATCAAGGCTGATTCAAAATCATGGGCAAGTATCCACCCTCAGGGTGCTTAGTGTGGGCAGCAGTGGGATGGGGTGGAGGGGACATTTGGTTTCCTTTGTTCACCTCACAATGAGAAAAGAGGCTGAGTTTCCTTAGAAATAACCTCTAGATCAGTGGTTCTCAACCTTTCTAGTGCCGCCACCCTTTAATACAGTTCCTCAAGTTGTGGTGACCCCCAACCATAAAATTATTTTCATAGCTACTTCATAACTGTAATTTTGTTACTGTTATGAATCGTAATGTAAATATCTGTGTTTTCCGATGGTCTTAGGCTCTACAGAGCAGTCTTAGGCTCTACAGTCGCGACCCACAGGTTGAGAACCGCTAGCAGGGTCGCCTAAGACCATCGGAAAACACAGATATTTACATTACCATTCATAACAGTAGCAAAACTACAGTTATGAAGTAGCTACGAAAATAATTTTATGGTTGGGGGGTCACCACACCACAACACGAGGAACTGTATGAAAGGGTCGCGGCATTAGAAAGGTTGAGAACCACTGCTCTAGATTCTGGTCACTGGGGGAGGGCAACGTCTGTGGTTTAGCAGGTGCCCGGCCCCCTGCTGTGATGTCACACACCACACAGAGGTGAGCACTCCTTGTGGTCGGTCCCTGCCCTGTAGCTCTGCTCCACGAGTTACCTGTATTTTGTTTCTAACACAAGTTTCAGGTCCCAAGTGCCTCACTCACGTCCTTCCCCTTCCACTCCTGCCACATAATTCCCTGAAAGTCCCCAAAAGGAAGAGCCTCACAGGTGTTCACAAACAAGTCCTTTCCCAACTGGTGCAGCCGCCATTGTCCTCCCACTGTCCTCCCGGGCTCTGACTTCCTCTTCCCTGCCCAGCCTGACGCAGACTTTGAAGCCGCATCGAGGCACCACAGCGCTATCTGTTGCGTCACCACTGAGCCATTGCCTCCTTTGATGTCCCGTGAGCAAACGGGCCACGGAGACCAAAGGACCCCATGTTTTCTTTGAAGTTCTAAAGCCCACAAACCAGAGTGCGTCCCAAGCCTCAGTGATGTCAACACCCCTTCCCCTTCCCCTTGCTCAGGACTTGGACATTCCAGGAGCAAAGCAATTCTGCTTGTGCCTTTCTCAGAAAGTTTTAGGAAAAAGAATGCTTTCTTTTTTTGCTCGTGACCTCTCTGTCCCACAGCTGAACTCCCTGTCCTCCTCTCTCCTTGCAATACCCCTTCTCCTCTGAGCTGAGGCTGATGCTCTTCTTGGAAGCTTTCATTAAAAGGGATGGCTTTAGAATCCCAACAAGGCAGCAGCACCCAGGGCTGTTCCAGGGAGGGGAGTGTTGTGGTCCAATGAGTGGGGCTACCCTTCTCCTGAGTTGTTGAAATTCCAGGTGGTACCTGTAGGCTGTGGATGCAGGAGACTGTGCCATCTACTAAGAAGCCCAGGACAATCTCTGAACCTCCACAGGCTGGACATCTCAGACCTCCCTGCCATGTCCAAGCCAGGCCTCACTCGGATCTTGGTGGAGGAGATGCTGCCCAACTGTGAGGTTCTGGGGGCTGAGTGGGCCCAGGGCCTGAAGTCTGGGTCCAATAAGTAGTCTCAGGACACAGCCAGCCCCATCCCTGCCTAGTCACAGCCCCCTGCCCATCCAGCTGGATCTCAGCAGGCTGTATTGATGCTGACAGGTCTCCCTACTTCTGGCTTCCAGTTGGGCTCACTCATCATGGGGGTTAGGGGGATGGGGATGTGGCACTGGCCAGAGGAACAGATAGCAGGTGGTCCCCTTCTCAGGGGTGCCCTGGCTGGCTGCACTCTGGGCTAAAGGTCACAGCTCGGGTCATCTTGTCAGGCAGCCCTTCCCACACACCTCTCCTTCCAGTTGCAGTAACTGCCTCCTGCCTCTTCAGGCCTGGGGCGGCTAAGGGCTCTGGCTGCAAGGAGTCCCAGGGAGCCGCACTTTTCCTTGTGGCCTCCCCACCTTGTCCACTATTGTGTCAAGGGACTCTTCTCAAATTATCCTCACTTGGGTGGGCTACCATTTCTTGCCGGCACCCTACTGATATAAGGGGTGTTACTGGCATTCCATAGGGATGGTTATTCCCTGTGTGGAACTAGTCAGCTCACCATTGGGGACACAACCCTGGCCCATACTCACTAAATGCCAGCAGCACCCCGAGTCCTATGCTGTTCCTGCTTATCTATTTGACTCAGTTCCTAATTCTATTTTCTTGTCAACGATGTGAAAACTGATCTGGGCCTTTGAAATATTTTGCCTTTGCTAACTTGCCCATGCTTTGTCAGTAGAGGGCACTCGAGAGATGCAGCAGGAGGCCAGGCTTTCGCTTCCTGGTTCCTGCATGGGTAGGCTTCTGGCTCCTGCAGCGCATGTGGCTTCCCCAGCACCAGGTGGTCAGCAGCCTCCCCTGGGACCCCACCCTACCCCAGCAGTTTCCACTCAAGGACCCCCCTGTGATTGACTTTCCACCACACCCCAGAAGCTGGATTTCCACTAAATTCCAAGGCACCTTATCAATTTAATCCCTTGTCACTTCAATTCGCTGTTGAAATCAATAATTCTTTATATTTAACTTTCACTGTTCAAGAGAGAAAATTCCTAGAGAAGTAAGATACCTTGCTGGCCAGGCCAAAGTATATAACTTCCTTTGGCTGTAAGCCTCTCTTATGTGGCATTTAAATCTCACTTCCTCACACAGTCAGCTGCTTCCACTTTCATTTCTCTTCTGCACCTCAATCTGCCATCCCACCATTTCAGGAGCAGTTAACCACACATCACTGTCACATAGCACCCAGTGTGGGTAGAATCTGGAAACCTTCAGACATGAACCAGGGCAACATTGTAGGCATAAGGATGTTTATAGCACATGTGTTGATAAAACAGCAAAAAGTGCAAATAATTTAATTGTCCCAGAATAAGTAGTTGATTGAATAAATAATGGTAGATCTATCTACACAATAGAAAATTAAACAAGAATTATAATTATTGGTATAAAAAGCTGATTCTCAATTTGTCAAAGAACAGCCTGCATTAGAATCAGCCAGGGTCTTATATTAAAAATACAGGTTTCTGGACACAGGTCCAGATGATTGAATCTGAATCGCTGGGAGTAAGACTTGAAATGTTTATTTTAACAGGCTATTCCAGCAATATATTTTATGCACATTATAGTTTAAAAACTTATAGCCATAGAAATCTAGTTAATCATGAGAGAAAATAGGTATAACATATTGTTAAATAAAAATCGCATGAAAAGAATTGAAAATATAACCTTTTTTTAAAAATAGTGTAGGTAAAAAGAAAAATAGATAGATGATAGATAGATAGATAGATAGATAGATAGATAGATAGATAGATAGATGGGACTAAAAGGATACACACCAACATATTAACAGTAGTTCAGGATGAGTTTACAGATTTTTACTTCACTCTTGTTTGCTTGTTGTGTGCAATTTCTAAAATTCCAAAATAAACATTTAAGTATTCATGAATAGTTAGCAAAACAATAAAAGTTGTTTTATTTTTACAGAATTATATAGGAGTTAAACTCTCTAAGAATTATATTTTACTTTTATCTTGGATTTTTAAAACAGCACATTGAGGCAGGTTACAACATTTTATACCACATAACAAAATTTTAAACAAAGAATTAGGAATAAAGAAAAAATACAGATATTAAAATGAAATGAATCCAACATGAAGGTTAGTACATTACCATAAACTTTAGTATTGTTTCTAAAGTGAGCTATATTTGGTTCTTTTTAATATCACACAACACCTGAGTAGACATGGGCAGTTAAGGGGGGGAGGGGAGTCAAGGATTACTGCACATTTTCACTTGGATGGTTAACTGTGTTGATTAGAATGCTCTTCACCAACACAAGAGATTCACTGGAGCCTTCGTTAATTTTCTTTATAACTCCCAACTCAAGAAAAATACAAGCAAGCAAGTATGGTAGCTAAAGCCCCCTCTGCTGCAACTGCTGGGAACTCAGCTAAGTGACTGTCACACACATCAGGCTTGTGGCCTGAGATCCAATTCAGGTCTCAATAATAAGTCAAGGGCATTATGAAAAACTAGAGGCTCAGTGCAAGAAATTCATGCACTGATCGGGTCCCTAGTGGCTGCTGGCTGCCAGCCAGGTACTCCCTCCCTTCCCTGGCCACCTGCCAGAGCCAGGGCCTCCCTCTCTTCCCCCGGCCGGACCACCCCCTGGTCGAACTCCTGGAAGAACTCCAGTAGAGGGGACAATTTGCATACTATGCTTTTATTATATAAGTTGAGCAAAGAAATTGAAAAACATCATTCCAAAGAAGATCTATAAATGGCAAACAAGCACTTGAAAAGATGTTCAACCATGATTAGTTATGTGGATTAACACGTTAAGTGCCAAGCCTGTTTTGTCTTCCTTTCCATTTCAGTCACTGGTGACTGACATGGCGCTTAACATGTTAAGGACATGCAAATCAAAACCATAATGAGATACCACCTTACATCCAGTAGAATGGCTAGAATTTAAAAAAAAAAAAGAAGAAGAAGAAGAAGAAAAGAAAGAGGGAGGAAGGGAGATAGGGAGCGAAGGAGGGAGGGAAGAAGGAGGGAAGGAAGGAAGGAAGGAAGGAAGGAAGGAAGGAAGGAAGGAAGGAAGGAAGGAAGGAAGGAAGGAAGGAAGGAAGGGAGGGAGGGAGGAAGGAAGGCGGGATGGAGGGAGGGAGGGAGGGAGGGAGGGAAGATTAGAACCCTCATACATTGCTGTGAGAGTGTAAAATATACAGTGTCAATGCAAAATGCAGTGCAGTCACTGCAGAAAACATTTGGCAGTTGCTCAACAAATTAAACAAAAAATTACCATATGACCCAACAATTCCACTCCTGGGTATATACCCCCCAAAATTAAAAACAAGCATTTAAACAAATACTTGTAATTGAACATTTCATAGCAGCACTGTACACAATAGCCAAAAAGTGGAAACAACCTAAATGTTTATCAACTGAAGGATGGATGAACAAACAGTGGTATACCCATGCAAGGGAATGTTATTCAGTCATAATAAGGAAGGAAATACAAATGCTACAACATGGAAGAACCTTGAAAACCTTCTACTGAGTTAAAGAAGCCATACATAAAATGTCACATATTCCATGATTCCATTTACGTTAAACCTCCAGAATAGGCAAATTCATAGAGATATAAAGTTAATTGTGTTTTGGGAGGCTGGGGGGGGGTTGAAATGAGGAGTGATTACTTAAAGGGTATGAGTTTTCCTTTTGAGGTAAAGCATTTGTCTTGGGACTAGATAGAAATGCTGGTTGCACACCATTGTGCATGTACTCAATGCCACTGAATTATACATTTTAAAGGGTTAATGGTTAACTCTATGTTATGTGAACTTTGCCTCAATAAAAAAACAGTCAGGTACTTTCAGGGTCACTTTGTGAAAGTTAAATTTGAGAACACTGGGGCTTTTTAGAAGACTCTGTTGGGAACGGAAGTGGGAATAATTAGTTCAGTTCAGGACACTTGAGTTTGATGTGTCCATGGGGCTTCCAGGTGAAGGTGCTAGAAGTCAGTTGGGATTGCCAGTCTAGAGTGGTGAGAGAAGTCTGGGGTGCAGCGCTAGCTTTGAGGGCCATCAGCCTGGAGGTAGATGCTTAATCTCCCCATGTGTGTTCTCCTCAGAACCCCTAGCACAAATGGAATGGAATATAGGCCCCAATGGAAAAAAAATCACCCCATTTTGGCCCTAGATGGTTCTTCCTTGAAAAGTGTACTCATTCTTGTGGGCTTTATAGTCATTCCGTGTTTTTAATGAAGGTACACATTCGCCTTGCAGAATTGCCTTTGCTCTGATGTGGTTGGGTTTCTCTGGCATTCCAAAATAGTAAAAAATGTGACCTATGTTTGTCACATTACTGAAAAAACCAACCACAGGTTTTTTTACTCAGTGAGGTGTGAAGGAGGGCACCCTCTGGTCTTTCCCAGAATTAGATCCCAGGTGTTTGTGGTGGGCTTATTGGAGGGCCCACCGATGTGTCACAGAGAAGATGAGATGCTGTGGCTGACAGAGCCAGATCACACTTTTTTCCAAGTATTTTCTAATGTTTTCTAAAATTGGAACAAATTTCAGTCCACTAGTAATATTTAAGATGGCAATTTAAAGAGAAAATATGGTAAACTTGATAACTGCTTAATCTGGATAAGAGGTATATTGCATTATTTTCTCCATGTGTTATATGTTGAAAATAATTATATCATTTCTTAACACTCTTTAACATTATAGTGATTTAGATTTCACACAAATTTATTAAGCCTAAGTTTTGTTCTAGCCACTAAGCTAGGAAGCTTCACACAGAACTAGTGCCCGCATGATGGACCAGTTTGGTGGCATTTCCTATTCCAAATAAATATCCTAAGCCTTAGGTTACAATAAATAGTGAGGTGGAGTAGGAAGGTGGGTCAATAAGAAGTGAAAATGCAAGTTGACATGGATAACATTTGAAATAGAAGTCATCCCTACCACAAATGGATCAACCTAACTTTGCTATATATCCCAGAACAACCTGTTGAGGGGTTCAATCACAAAGCTACATTCCCATGTAGAGAGGAGTTATTTTGCCCATGTACCAGTAGAACTTCCCAGAGCAGGCTGCTCTCTGCCTGTCCACTCTCAACCGTGTGTCCCCAGGGCAGCCTCATCTGTTGGAGGCTGGTTCTGAGGCAGACGGGCCTATACCTGCTGCACGTGGACTTCCAGACATTGCCTTTGACTTGGCAGGAGAAAGCTGCATACCATGGGCCATGGTGACCACAGGCCTGAGCAGGCCAGTCCTCCTTATGGTCTCTATGATGTGCAGATTTTTTTTTCACTGAGATAAAATATTATAATTTCCCATTATGGTCTGTGTTTTTTGTATCTTGGTAAGGAAACTTCTCTACCCTCAAATCATACTTATGTTTTATATTTTCTTTTAAACTTGTAAAAATTTGTTTCTTACATTCAGTGCTCATTTAACAGTCTTTGATTTCTATTTGGTAATGGTGTGAATTAGGGACGTCATTTAATTTTCCCCACATGAATAACAGGTTTTCCAGCAGCATTGATCATCTTTTCTCTGCTCATTTTTCATGCCTCTGTCATCTGTGGAGTCATCAAACGTCTAAAGAGAATAAAACTTTCTACTCTCTTCCACTGGTCTTCTTTTTTAATCCTGGTGCAAATATTGCATTGTCTTAATAACTATAGTCTTGTTACAAATATTGACATTTGGTAAGATAAGCCCCATCTCATTCTTCTCGAATTTGTTCTTGGGTATTCTAGGCCTTTTACTTTTCTATTTAAATTTTAAAAACAACTTGTTAAGTTCGTAGAAAATTCTATTGGGCTTTTGATGAGAATGGTACTGCATCTGTGACTTGATTTGTGGGAGAACTGACATCTTTAGAAATATTAAATCTTATCCAAGAGCAAAGTATGTTTCACCATTTATTTTTCCTTTTTAAAAATAACTTTCTTCTTAAAAGCTGCACACACACCTATTATTTATTCCTAGGTACCTTAGAACTTTTGTTTTCCTATTGTGAATAACATCTTTTCTAAAAATTATGTTTTAGAATTGTATGTTGTAGGTGTCTAGAACCCAATTGATTTTTCTATATTCACTTTGTACCCAGCAATGTTGCTGAAGTCTGTTACGTTTGTGGATGCTATAAGATTATTATCAATGCTCTCCAGTTCTTAGTTTCTTAGGATATATTCCTAGAAGTGAGATCAATGGGTCAAGTAGGGGTTCCATTTTTAGTTTTTTTAGGAAACTCCATACTATTCTCCACATACTGTGACTGCACCAGTCTGCATTCCCACCAGCAGTGCAGGAGGGTTCCTTTTTCTCCACATCCTGGCCAGCACTTGTCCTTTGTTGATTTATTGATAATAGCCATTCTGACAGGTGTGAGATGGTACCTCATTGTTGTTTTGATTTGCATCTCTCGGATGATTAGTAACTTTGAGCATGTTTTCCTATGTCTCTTGGCCTTCCTTATGTCCTCCTTCAAAAAGTATCTATTTAGGTCCGTTGCCCATTTTTTGATTAGGTTGTTTATCTTCCTTTTGTTAAGTTGTATGAGTTCCCTGTAAATGTTGGAGATTAAACCCTTATTGGTGATAACATTGGCAAATACACTGAGTGGCCAGATTATTATGATCTCTGAATGCATAATAATCTGGTCACTCAATGTATATCCTATATAATAAAAGGCTAGTATGCAAATTGTCCCCTCGACCAGGAGTTCGACCAGCAGGCAGGACGGCCAACAACCCATGTCCCCTCCCGCTGGCCAGGCTGGCCGGTCCCCACCCGTGCACGAATTCATGCACCGGGCCTCTAATATATATATATATACTGAGTGGCCAGATTATTATGAGTTCAGAGATCATAATAATCTGGCCACTCAGTGTATGTTCTCCCATGCAGTGGGCTTTCTTGTTGTTTTGTTGATGGTTTCTTTTGCTGTGCATTATGCTAAGCGAAATAAGCCCGTCAGAGAATGATAAATATCACATAATCTCACTCATTTGTGGAATATGATGAACAACATAAACTGATGAACAAAAACAGATCCAGAGATAGAGAAGCATAGATCAGACAATCAAACTACAGGGGGAAGGTAGGGGAGGTTGGGGGTAAGGGGGAGAGATCAACCAAAGGACTTGCATGCATGCGTATAAGCCTAACCAATGGACACAGACACCAGGGGGGTGAGGGCATGAGTGAGGGGGGTGGGGGGGGATGAGGGGATAGACACATATGTAATACCTTAATCAATAAAGAGAGAAAAAAAGATTGTCATCAATGATTCTTTTTCACTAATAAGAATTGCATTGATATAAAGCATGCCTAAGCACTGAGAATTACTGATGTACAAGTATCAAGTTCCAGAATTTGAAATACATCACATCTCTTATTTTCTACAAATGGATGTAATTTTTACTTGAGCCTGCCATGCATTTGAGCTATCAGGGAATTTAACCTTAGTTAGCCATTCTTGGGATTAATTTCATACTAGGGTTATGTCATAGTTCCTGGGTCTGAGACATGGCCAATGCTCAGAGGTCTAGGAGACCTCTCTCTGGTCTCCTATAGCATCAGTACAGTTGATTTACTGCAGGCACATCTGTTTCTCTGTGAGTCAGGCCTATTTAGTGACTTATTCTGGAAGGCATGATGGGAGGGTGAAGCTAATAGAGTGCTTCATCAGAGCACCAGCAGCAATTCCATGGGCAGAAAATGCAGACTGGTAACAACACATTGAAATGGAGAGAAAAGGAGAGGGCAGGCTAGTCAGAGAGTTATGTCACAGTCATAAGTAGTACTCCCTCTCCAGGCATGAAAAGTCTAAAGAGAAGATGACCTTTTAAAAATCTCTCCTAGAAACCCTGCTCAGTGACTTTCATGGGCTAGAATTGTGTCACAGGTAATCCCTTATGTGCAAAGGACCCTGTATAAGGGTGAGTATATTTCTCTGGGTACATTACACCTCTGAGCAAAATTGGGGTTCTTTAGTAAGGAAGAAGGGAGAAATGGATATAGGGTTAGGTAACCAGCAATATCAGCATGAATAATAGCCTCCATTTAAAAATGAGCACACTAAGTCTTACAACCTTCTCCACAAACATAAGCCAGGAAATCTTTGTGGCTGCTTTAAAAGTATCATAATAAATCTCATCTCCTAAGGCAGACAAGTATGGAGTCTGTAATGAAATTGTGTGTCTTAGATTTGCAACCTGTGTATAATGGGACTCTGCTAGAGCTTGGAGCTTTAAGAAACATTTGATTTGGTAGCTTTGTCACCAGGGAGGATTCATGCAACTAGACCTGAGGTTGTGCACAGGAAGAAATCTGCCCACCCTACCCCACCAGGTCCTTGGGTGGTAGCAGCTGAAGAGTTACTGAACAAAGCCACAAGCCTGTCATTTTGCTTCTTCACCAAAGTGTCCTAAACATTTATTATCTTATGGTGTCTTCTAGCCAGTGTTAGGTAGCCTGCTCTGTGACCACCAGGAGGTTTTTTATTGGGTTAAGGTCATGGACAGAGAACTCTTTGGACTACCTGCCTGGGAAGAGTTGGCTATCTACACACAGACTGCAGTGGGAGGAGTCTCCCTCAGAATCTCAGAAAGTATGTCCAAGCACTGGCAAGTTTCCATGACTCCCCAGACACCATCACCTCAGCACTTTCTCCTTTAATTCCCAATTTAACTCATAAAGTTGCTCAGTGATACTCCTTACACACAAAAAATTACTTAGACTATGCCCCTTCACCACCAAATCAAGGAGGTACAGGGGATCCAACCTTGTCTTGAAAATCAGGACAGCTCGTAGGGGACCAGGGGACCATCACCAACTGAGTGGTACAGAGAAGGTTCAGAGGGGCTTGTAATTCAGAAATACCTGTGCAATATATTGAGTTTTCCCAGAAGGAACTTTGACTTGGATAAAGATTATCTGTGTAGTGGTTAAATGTACACACTCTACAGCCAGATTGCTGCAGAACCAGACTCCTGGTTCCACCACTGCCTAAATATGCAGCCTTAGAAAAGTTGCTTAACCTGGCTGTGTCTCAGTTTCTCAACTGTGAAATAGTGATTTAAAAAAACAACACTGAAACCTCAGGGGATTGTTATAATATTAAATGAATTTATATAAAGCATGTAGAATAGTAATTGATGCAGAATAGGTACTCAATAAATATTATCTGCCTATCATTGTCCCATTTCTAATTCACGGGGCTTAAAATAGGTCATAGCTGACACATCACTGGACTGTTGGTCCCCAAGAGGAGAAAGGCTTCTCCAAGAGGAGAAAGCTGAGTTATATCATAAATCAAGAGAGAGAGAGAGAGAGATCTTTTTTGCTTCAGAAGGTAATACTCTCAATAAATCAAACTTCTTCACACACTCAAGCACATTCCTATGTACAATATCACATACACAACCTAAATTTAGGTGTGAGAGAAAATGGAGAAAAAGAAAAACATAAAGAGAAGACTCAGATGAGGCAGAGTAAGTTAGTGTAGGTGAAAAAAGAGAAGAAAGGGTGTCATTTTTCATTTATTCAGACTCACATTCCAGATATGGTGCTGGTTGTCTTCTTTTTTTCTGCCTACCACATGAACTCCCAAAGTGATAGTTCAGAGTACCTGAAGAGTTGACTTTGAGATATCTCCCTCCTGGGACATTAGTCCTCTGTATTTGGGTTCAAAATCACTCAGACTCTCAGGAACCATGAACATCAACCCAATTAGAAGGCACATAGGTCTTTAGAGAAGCAAGCTCCTGAGCAGAAAGAACTGTGAGTGGGCCAAGGGGACTGTAAGACAATACTCACCTGTCTGACCTTGGAGATCATGACAGAGTAGACCCAGGCTTAGGGATCATGAGATATCAGCAAAAAACCAATACATCCAGCAGGCATTCAGTGAGTTTTTAAAAAAGAGTATTTTCTTCTTCAGCTTCTCTAAGAAATTTGAAGACTGGCTCATCCTCCAATGAAAAGGAAAATTGAGGCTAGTGGGAGGCAAAGTAGAGGGATTTAATAATGAGAGAAGAGACTGAGCTAGTGATCTGGGACCCTGTCAACTGAGCATTAAAGCTTAGACTTTAGCCTCCAGTTGGAGGGGACCAAGGTGAGGATCAGCTCTCCCTCACTAGAGAGCTGAACTCAGAGTCACCAGGACTCAGAGTTCTGAATGGGTCACATTGTAGACATCAGCCAGGTTATGTATTTATTCTGACAATTTACACAACAGATTTCAACAAAGTACCTTGATCTAACTCAGCCCACACAGTGTGGTAATTTTCTGACAGAAAGAAGAAAACTATTTTGATGAAGGAAGAACAGCTGACAGGATCAGCGAGAGGAGCTGGGCTTCCCAAGAAGGCTGCCCAGGGCAGGAGCTGCTCTGCACATATGGGTTTACCCCCTGAAGTGGGAGGAGAGTGAGACCTCAGTGCCCACAGCTCTCCCAGCTGTATAGGTCCTAATATCTCACTGCTCCTTGCTATATTATTCTTCCCCTGTTGTCTTTGTTGTCAGAAGCAAATAATGGAAGAAACCAAGAGCTTTGTTTCCCAGGCAGTGCAGTGGCCAGGCTGAGAAGCCATGGGAGGAGTCTGGACTCTATCTGAGTTAAACTAGGAGAGTTTGGTGGTATAAACGATGAGGGGAGCTGGTTGCTCTTTATTTGGTCTGCATTAAAACTAAAAAAAAATTCTATACCAGCCGTCTGCAACATTTTTATTATTCAACAATTTAAAAATTAATTTGACTTTTTACAAAATATATATTTACTTCATGTAAAATTTAGGTTTCAAAAGCATAACAAAATAAAAATACTCTTCTTACCTCTGACTCCTAGCCATCTTGTTTCCCTCCCTACAAGAAACAAATCAATGATATATTTTTGAGATTTAGCCATGTAAGTATAGTTCATTCATTATAATGGATGCACAATATTCCAATATTTGAAAATAGCACAATTTATCCATTCTCATTAAATTTAGGTTATTTCCAATTTTTTATAATAAAAAAAATTGTAAGAGAAAGGAAGATGGTGGCACAGGTATATGCCTATACTTGCTGCCTCCCACGACCACATCAAAATTACAACTAAAATACTAGTATAGAACAACTATCATCCAGAACCACTGGAATGCTGGCTGAGTGGAAGTCCTACAACTAGAGAAGTAAAGAAGAAAGCGCACTGAGACTAGTAGGAGGTGTGGAGGCATGGAACATGCTGGTCCGGCACCCACGTGTGCCACTTTTTTAATCAGGAGGGAGATTGTCTCTGTGGAGGCCTCCTGGAGGAGAAAGGGGTCCCAGCCCCACACCAGACACCCAGCCCAGGATCCCAAAGCTGGTAAAATAAGTCCCTAAGGGCAGTAAGAACTATGGGCTATAAAAACCAGTGTGGATTGGGGCTCAGTGACACAAACACTGCTGGAGACTCAGCTGTTCCTCTTAAAAGGCCGGCACCATAAACTGAACTTACAAGGTCCCGCTTTCTCTGAGTTCCAGTGCCAGGGCGAGGCTCCTGGGAACACAGACACAAAAGAGGAAGAACTGGATTGTCTGGCATTGGGGCAGGAACTTGGGGGCAGCTCTCTCCCAGACCAAGGTGCTTGCAGGGACCATTGTTACTATGCTGTGACCTCCCCAGTTGCAGGGCTGACTGGCAGCCAGCCATTTATGTTTGCTCCACCCTAATGATTCCCTAAGACCCATCTCATCCAATTTACAACCCCACCCAAGTTGTGTGTAGCGGCTTTTTCATATGAATGGCCTGTCCTTGATCAGGCTAAAATCTCTCAAACAAGCTGCAGCTGGATCAGGGAGCCCCAAACCTATCAATAAAAGGTACAAGACTCGACACCAGCACCAACCTGCCTTGCTTCATAGCTGGGCCTCATCTGGGCACTTCCAAACCCAATAAAAGAAGAGGAATCTGCTGATCTCTCTGTAGCTTCTGCTGGGTGGCCACAGGCAGTGGCTGACTGACTTTGCACCTCCCTGGAGACCCAAGACCCAGTATACCCAGTGGTCAGTGTCAGACCATGCCAGATTACAACTCTACACATCCATAAGTGACACACTCAAGGGGCAGACTCAGTGAGCACCAAAGCTCCACTGAAGCAAGTCCTGCTCCATAAGGGTGTCTCCTGCACAGCAGCGCTCCCACTGTACTCACAGCTGGTTCCCACAGCCAATGGTCCTGGAGGTCAATTTCTCCCAGTGACACCAGCAGCAATCAAGGCTCAACTACAACAAGACTGTGCACACAGCCCACAAAGGGGTGCACCAAGAGTGTCCACCTCAGGTGATTGGGGAGGCTGAGCCACTGGACCCTATAGAACACCTACTACACAAGGCCACTCTACCAACTCAAGGAGACATAGCAGCTCTACCCAATTCATAGAAACAAACACAGGGAAGCAGCCAAAATGCGGAGACAAAGAAACATGTCACAAATGGAAGAAAGCAAACTACTGGATATAGTGTTCAAAACCACAGTTAAAAGGTTACTCAAGAATCTTCTAGAAACCTTCAAAAAAATGGGAAAGGACCAGTCAGAAATTATGCATACACTGATTCAAATAAAGAATAATATACAGGGATTCAACAGTAGAGTAGAGGATTCTTATAATCAAATCAACAATTTGAAATATGAGGAAGCAAAAAACACTCAACCAGAAGAGCAAAAAGGAAAAAGAATTCAAAAAGATGAGATAGTTAGTGTAAGGAGCCTCTGGGACAACTTTAAGCATACCAACATTCACATTATGGAGGTGCCAGAAAAAAAGAGAGAAAAATATTTGAAGAAACAATGACAGAAAACTTCCCTTACCTGGTGACAGAAATAGACTTACAAGTCCAGGAAGCAAAGAGAGTCCCAAACAAGAGGAACCCAAAAAGGACCACACCAGATTACAAGACTACACCAAGACACATCATAATTAAAATGCCAAGGGCTAAAGACAAAGAGAGAACCTTAAAAGCAGCAAGATAAAAGCAGTTAGTTACCTACAAGGGAGTACCCATATGACTGTCAGCTGATTTCTCAACAGAAACTATGCAAGCCAGAAGGGAGAGGCAAGAAATATTCAAAGTGATAAATAGCAAGGACCTACAATCAAGATTACTCTACCCAGCAAAGCTGTCATTTAGAATTGAAGATCAGGTAAAGAGCTTCACAGACAAGAAAAAGCTAAAGGAGTTCATCACCACCAAACCAGTATTATAAGTATACTATCTAATAAAGAGAATATGCTAATTGACCATCCTGCCCTCACAAAGATGGTGGTGCCCACAGCCAATAAGGAGGGAATATGCTAATTGACTGCCATGCCCTCAAATATGGCGGCACCCAGTCCCCTCAGCCCCAACGGGGTGGCAAGTGTGCGGCATGGCCGGGCCCACCCCCAGGCAGGTCCCACGGCTCCACACACCTGCTTCTGGAGTCCCCCAGCCCCCTCAGCTCCCCCAGCTGCCCAGGGCCAGACCAAGGCACAGGCAAGCCTTGGATGTCGGCTGCCCAGCTGCCCAGGGCTGGCCCGAGGGACGACCAAATGACTGAACAAGCAGGCTGTGTGGGGCCCCAAGGCCGGCAGGGAGGTTAGTGAGGGACAACTAAACAGCTGAACAAGCAGGCTACATGGGGCAACCAGGCCGTCAGGGGGGTTAGTGAGGAACAACAAAACAACTGAACAAGCAGGCTGTGTGGGGCGACCAGGCTGGCAGAGTGGTTAGTGAGGGACGACCAAACAACTGAACAGCAGCCTGCGTGGGGTGACCAGGCCAGTGGGGGGGCTGTGAGGGGTGACCAGGCTGGCAGGGGGGCAGTTGAGGGTGACCAGGCCAGCAGGGCGGGCTGTTGGGGGTGACCAGGCTAGCAGGGGAGGCTGCTGGGGGTGACCAGGCTGGCAGGGGGGCAGTAGGAGGTGACCAGGCCAGTGGAGGGATGCAGTTGCAGGCAACCAGGCTGGCAGGGGGGAAGTTGGGGGTGATTAGGCTGGCAGGGGGGGCAGTGAGGGGTGACTAGGCCAGTAGGAGGGCAGGAGGGGCAACCAGGCCAGCAGGAGGGGCAGTTGGGGGTAACCAGGCTGGCAGAGAGGGGGTAGTTGGGGACAACCAGGCTTGCAGGGGGTGCAGTTAGGGGTGACCAGGCCGGCGGGGGAAGGCAGTTGGGGCCAACCAGGCAGGCAGGCAGGTGAGCCATTAGGAGCCAGTGGTCCAAGATTGTGAGAGGGACTGCAGGTCAGCCATCCCCCAAGGGGTCCTGGATTGGAGAGGGTGCAGGCTGGGCTGAGGGGACCCCGTCTGCCCCCATGCATGAATTTCGTGCACCGGGCCTCTAGTATGAAATGTTGAAGGGTATTCTTTAAGAAGAAGAAGAAGAAGAAAAAGAAAGAGATAAAAAATCTGAACAAAAAGCTTACTCGCCTCCATCAGCATGCCTTGCTACCTGCACACCCTGCCACTGCCCTGCAGAAATGCTTCGATTACACACAGTCCTTCGCCAGATTAGGCCCATGTCCAGGGCACTGGCTCCTCATCTTACTTGGGCTTATGCCAAAGATGTAAAATTTGGTGCAGAGGCTTGAACCTTAATGCTTCAAGGTGTAGACCTTTAGCCAATGCTATAGCCATTACTATGGGGCCAAAGGGAAGAACAGTGATTACTGAACAGAGCTAGGGAAGTCCCAAAGTAACAAAAGATGGTGTGACTATTGCAAAATCCATTGACTTAAAAGATAAATATAAAAATATTTGCGCTAAACTTGTTTAAGATGTTTCCAATAATACAAATGAAGAGGCTGGGGATGGCATCACCACTCTACTGTACTGGCATGCTCCATTGCCAAGGAAGGGTCTGAGAAGATCAGCAAAGGTGCTAATCCAGTGGAAATCAGGAGAGGTGTGATGTTAGCTGTTGATGCTGTAATTTCTGAATTTAAGAGGCAGTCTAAACCTGTGACAACCCCTGAAAAAAATAGCTCAGGTTGCTACAATTCCTGCAAATGGAGACAAAGAAATTGGCAGCATAATTTCCTACACAATGAAAAGGGTTGGAAGGAAAGGTGTCATCACTGTAAATGATGGAAAAACACTGAAGGATGAATTAGAAATTATTGAAGGCATGAAGTTTGATCGAGGTTATATTTCTCCATACTTTATTAATACAGCAAAAGGTCAGAAATATGAGTTCCAAGATGCATACGTTCTGTTGAGTGAAAATAAAATTTTTAATGTTCAGTCCATCGTACCTGCTCTTGAAATTGCCAATGCTCACTGTAAGCCCATGGTCATAATTGCTGAAGATGTTGATGGAGAAATTCTAAGTACACTTGTTTTGAATAGGCTAAAAGTTGGTCTTCATGTTGTTGCAGTCAAAGCTCCAGGTTTTGGGGACAATAGGAAGAACCAGCTTAAAGACATGGCTATTGTACTGGTGGTGCCATGTTTGGAGAAGAAGGGTTGACTTTCAATCTAGAAGACCTTCAGCCTCATGACTTAGGAAAAGTTGGAGAGGTCATTGTGACCAAAGATGATGCCATGCTCTTGAAAGGAAAAGGTGACAAGGCTCAAATTGAAAAATGTATTCAAGAAATCAAGCAATTAGATGTCACAACTAGTGAATATGAAAAGGAAAAACTAAATGAATGCCTGTCCAAACTCTCAGATGGAGTAGCTGTGCTGAAGGTTGGTGGGACAAGTGATGTTTGAAGTGAATGAAAAGAAAGACAGAGTCGCAGATGCCCTCAATGCTACCCGAGCTGCTGTGGAGGAAGGCATTGTTCTTGCCGGGGGGGGGGGGGGGGGGCGCTGTGCCCTGCTTTGGTGCATTCCAGCCTTGGACTCATTAACTCCAACTAATGAAGAGCAAAAAAATGGGTATAGAAATTGTTAAGAAAGCACTAAAATGTCCTGCAATGACCATTGCTAAGAATGCAGGTGTTGCGGGATTGTTATAGTTGAGAAAATTATGCAAAGTTCCTCAGAAATTGGTTATGATGCCATGCTTGGAGATTTTGTGAATATGGTGGAAAAGGGAATCATTGATCCAACTAAGGTTGTAAGAACTGCTTTGTTGGATGCTGCTGGTATGGCCTCTCTGTTAACAACAGCAGAAGTTGTGGTCACAGAAATTCCTAAAGAGGAGAAGGACCCTGGGATGGGTGGGATAGGTGGAATGGGAGGAGGGATGGGAGGCGGCATGTTCTAGCCCTGGAATAGTGCTTTACCATCATTACTGAGAACTGAGAGGAAGCTCAGGGCATCTCTTCACCTATAACTTCAGAGAGTCAGTTGAAGGAAATGACTGAAGAAAAGGCTGGCTGATGTTCAAGAAAATCACTCTAACCACCAGTTACTGGTTTCAGTTAACAACATACAATGGTTTACTGCTGTCATTGTCCATGCCTACAGCTAATTTATTTTGTATTTTTTAATAAAAACACATTTGTACATTCCTGATAAGTGCAAGAGCCATGTACCAATGTACTTCTTTCAACCTAAATCACTGAGGCATTTTTACTACTATTCTGTAAAAATCAGGATTTTAGTGCTTGCCAACACCCAGTGAGAAGTGAAGAAGCAGCCTTTCTGTAGAGAGTAAGAATAATTGTGTACAAAGTAGAGAAATATCCAATTATGTGATCTTTGTGTAATAAAATTTGTTTAAAGTTAAAAAATATATATGAACAACAAAATGGCAACAAATACATACCTATCAACAATTGAATCTAAAAATCAAAATAAACAAGTAAGAAATCTAATGAACGGAATAAACTGGTGAATAAAATAGAATCAGAGGCATGGAAATGGAACAGACTGACGATTCTCAGAGGGAAGGGGGTGGGTTGCGGGAAGAGATTAAACAAAGATCTAGTACACATATATGCATTACCTATGAACAAAGACAATAGGGTGGCAAAGGCCTGGGGTGGGGCAGAAACCAGGTGAAGGGGGAAAAAAGAGGGACTTCTTTAATGATCTCAACAATAAAGATATAAAATCACACAATTGCAGTGAGCATTCTTTGTCATGTTTCTATGTTTACATGTACAGGAATGTCTGTTGGGTATATCCTTAAAGTGGAATGGTCAGGTTATAGAATATATGTGCCTTCAGTTGTCTTTGGTATTGCCTAATTGCTTCACAAAGTTATTGTTCTAGTTCAGTGGTCAGCAAACTCATTAGTCAACAGAGCCAAATATCAACAGTACAATGATTGAAATTTCTTTTGAGAGCCAAATTTTTTAAACTTAAACTTCTTCTAACGCCACTTCAAAATAGACTTGCCCAGGCCGTGGTATTTTGTGGAAGAGCCACACTCAAGGGGCCAAAGAGCCGCATGTGGCTCATGAGCCGCCGTTTGCCGACCACGGTTCTAGTTAATACTCCCCATAATACCTAGTATTTTAAAGCTTAATAATTTTTGTCATTCTACTTCATTTGAAGTGGTAAATCATACTGGCTTTTTATTACCACTTCCTTGACTACTGGTAAGGTTCCTTATCTTTTCAGAAATTTATTAGCCATTTGAGTTTGCTCTTCTGAGAATGTCTATCATATCCTTTGTATATTTACATTTGACTTATTTACCTTAAGGTTTTCAAAAACTTCTTTACATATTTTAGATACCAATTTTTGAACAGGTTATTGGAAATATCATCTCCCAATCCAAGTTTTTTGCATTACTATGATGGTTTGATTAATAGAAGCTTTAAATTTTCAAAGACTCCAAATTATTAATTTATGCCTATTGTCTAGGAATTATTCATATTTTCTGAAAAATAGAAGAAATTGTTCTTGGCAAAATTTCCCATTATTTTTCATAATGCTAAGGCACTCCAGAACCTCCAGGTGTGTGATTGCCTTAAGATAAATACCTGAACATATCAGAGAATATTTCCATTTTCACCTGTATGTTTGCATGACTGGCAAGTGTTGCCTCCTCAGCAAAGTCTTCCCCAAACCCTATAAAAGGTCAGGTTAACCAGTCATAATCTCTCATAATTTTTTCCTCCAGAGTACTTGACATCATTCATAATCATACACACGTGTGTTTATTTGGCTAATGTATGTCTCACTCCTCAAGATTAGAAACTAAATCTGTTATTGCTCACCATCTGTTTGGTAGAATGCCACACACAGAGAAAGTACTTAATACATCCTTTTTGAATGAAACAATTGCCCAGGCATGGACATTCCATCTCCATCTGTATTATGTAAAAATCCTTCCCTGGCAGACTCTCTCTAGTGTTCCTATGATTTGGCTCCCTCATGTCAGTTCAAACAATGAAGAGTCTCAGAATTTGCAGAAAATAACATTTCTGACTTTGATCTCAGGTACACAGTCATCTCTCAATGAGGTTCTCACGTGGCTAAAATGACTAAGGAGTCAACTGCTCTTGAGAAACAGTGAACCATGGAAACTTGGTTTGTGGTGACAGCAGTTAATTGCAAGTCTGTGGTTATTGACTAATCAAAATGAGTTCTCAGCCTTAACTCATCCCCAAGCATTTTGCTTCTTTTTCTATAACACAGACTATTTTTTATTCAATTTAAGGCAATGAAAGGACTGTCAAGGTTATACTATGACTAAGTCAAGTTGGAATGTCTACTTCCCATCAGGAAGCCATGGCACAGGGTTATCACATTGGATCCACCCCTAGTGCTCCCATTGTTTGCCTATCCCAGGTTTCCCTGAGTACATCATGGGTACCCTCCTCCTCTCAGACTGGCTGCTGTTTAGTTGGAGGTGAGATGTCAGATGATAACATTGGTGTACAGCATCTGGTATGTGGTAAAATTCCTAAAGATGAAATTCATTCTTCTTACAGACAGGTAATACTGAAAATACTCTTTTGTTGTCCACTTTTAGAATGCCATGTTCCTAGAAAGGAAACTTAATGGAGGGAAGGTACTGATATGCAGGAAGGGGGATGCACATAACACCATTTGAAAGTAATGTTAAATAGGCAAAGGGTATATCAAGTGCCAGAAATGAAATACAGAGACAGAAAAAGTAAGAGATAAAGCTTTTCTTTGGATTCACAAAAATGTACTTGGTGACAACTGATCAGTGCTAAAAAATTCCTCCAAGGCCCATTCCCTGGGGATCCCAAGAAGCTCCTGAAAAGCCATTCTCTTTTCTATCCTTGATTCTTCAACAGTCTCCTATCTACTAAGGAATTTATGAACCATCATATCTCACTATGCCTCTCCTCATACCTCCATGTTCATCCTTGCCCTAAAGGACACACTTTTTCTATTTTGCACCATGTCTTATCATCCCCATCATTCCCTAACATCGTTAAATGAAGGTTTGTGTGCGCATTGTCCCCAAGGCTGTCATTGAGCACATGATAGTGCACATTCAATTCTTCTTTGGCCGTGTCACTGCTGGTTAGATCACCACTCAACGATAAAACAGGAAGACTGAGGGAATGACGTATGTGGAAGAGTGAGGCCAGCAGTTTTTCCCGGGGACTTTGTAGAACTGAGCCCCAGCTCTTCCTTTGTTACTAAAGTATTTGCCATGTGCACATCTCATTTTCCCCATGAGGTGCTTTGCCTTTAGAAGCACAGGATAAGCCTCCTACCCTCAGGGGGGCTGAGAATCTCAGATTGCTCTTTATAAGGCTGCCATGCCAGCTTTACCAACAGAAAGTATTTAGGTGAAATTCCTGGTCAGTTCCCCAGAAACTTGTTAACCAAAAAAAAAAAAAAGCCATTGAAACCTGTAAAGAATTTTAGTGATCTTGTTTTATTTAAGTCTCCAAACTGTCGACATAGACTGGGAAGCAGAACCTCAATGAGCTTGAGATAATGCTCAGCAAGAATGGCGGGTTACATCTGTGCAATTTATACATATGCCATCAAAGGAGGGACATAGGTATACCTACATGCAATTCATCCTTGGTGATGGATTAAGGAGGTGGCATAAAGTCAAATGGTGGGAAACCCCTCCATTGGATAAATGAAGTAAAATGATGGACACATACTTAGGTGGGTACAGGAACACGATTAGACATGCACATTCAATGAAGGAATTTGAGGCCATCTGTCACTGGCTGCTTATATCACCACACAACTGTAAAACAGGAAGGAGCTCCAGCAAAAGAGTGAAGGAAAAGTTACCCAGACATCTGACAGCCATATGTTATCTTAGAGGCAAAAAGGCAGAAATGAGCTCCAGAAAGATCTAAGTGACTAAAGTGTTTGTCATGGGAAAATATCGGCCTAGGAATGACTGCCCACTTTGCCTTTAGAAGTAGTTAGAAGGGATAAGCCTTTTCAGACCATCTTTTGTGGTTATTTTAGGTCTGCTCTTTTCAAGACTGCCACACAGGCCTCCCCTGAGCTTGTCAGGTTAGCAGGTGGCTTCTTTCGTTCACAAACTCATTGTAAAAAGCAAGAAGGAAAGGCATCATAAACCATGGTTAAGTAACCAGAAGAAATACCCATATATTGCCAAGAGGGGATACTATGAGAAGAAAATATTTCAATGGACAGATATCCAGGAAGGTTATCTTGTTTGTAATTTCTGAGAAGACTCTCTGAGCATAACTTCTAGCCTGAGATACAAGGAGAAAAATATCCAAAATCCTACTTCCTGCTCTGACCTGTTCTGACCCCTATAGAAACAGAGCCTGAAGCAAGGATTGCAGTGGCAATGATTTATTTAGGAGGTGCAAGCCCAGGCAGTGACAGGGAGGACAGAGAATGGGCCAAGGGCAGATGCAGTGCATAAGATAGTGATATTACCCCAGCTGGCCACTACTTCACAGCAAGTTGCTAAGAGACAAGGCAAGTGGCTCAGCAAGCTTGGTCACTCAGCATATGGGACTTCTCCAGAGCCATTGTGAGGAGTGTCACAGGAAAGGAGAGCATTCAGTGTCTGAGACAAAAATCTGAATGTATTGCTTGCTAGTAGGAGAGAATTGTATTTGTGAAGAACAGTGTCTCTCAACCCAGCAAGAGCTAATCTTATATAGGATCTGGGAAATGGGACATCCAGAATTTTGTGGAGTTTCAGAAAGGGGAATGTTTGGGGTTGGCTGAATTTTAGCTGTGGGATAAAGGGAGATCATAGCTGTTTAGTTGCTGTCATCTGACCTCTCAGGAAGCCAAGTTCCATGACTCATAGTACACTGTTCCTCTAAGTCCAAAACTGGAAGGGCAACTAGAATAGATGGGATGAGGGGGAGAGAGAGAGAGAGAGAGAGAGAGAGAGAGAGAGAGAGAGAGAGAGAGAGAGAGAGAAATAGCCCACTTTGTTGAAATCATTTTTTTAAAAAAAAAAAAAAGGAATTTGTAGCCCCTGCCAGGTTGCTCAGTTGGTTTGCACGACCTCTGGTATACAAAAAACATTGGGTGATCAATTCCAGGTCAGGGTACATACCTAGATTGCAAGTTCAATCCCCCATCGAAGTGCAAATGGGAGGTAATGGATCGATGTTTACCTCTCACTTCCATGTTTTTCTCTGTGTGTGTGTGTGTGTGTGTGTGTGTGTGTGTGTGTGTCTCTCTCTATCTCTCTCTCTCAAATCAATAAATACATCCTTGGGTGAGGATTAAAACAAGAGACTTGGAGGGTGACTTAGAGAGCCTGGCTCTGGACAATAAGGTAATAACATCCCAGAATAACAACTTCTTTTTCAGTTTTTCTTAAAAAATAAATAGATCCCTTGAGCCTAAATGGTTACCCCCATGCTGCCCCATAAATTTCTGATTCTGGTTGTCTAAACATGGGGAAGAAACCAAAGCTTTTTCACCATCCAGCTCAGTGAGGGGTCATCACAACAACCTCTCTGGCACCTGGACCCCCCTCATGGAACAGGAATTTGCAGGAGCGCCTATCAGAGCAAAACTGCAGCTTGGCCTCTGTGCCCTGATGATCTCCCCTGGACAAGGGAACCCTAGGGCCCCAAACACAGGGCAGACATCAGAGTTAGAGGACCTTGTCCAGGGACCTGGGATTAAAGGAAGAAAAGTGCCCATAGACCTCCCCACCCTCTCCATCTCTGCCCAGCCCTGGGTTCCCCTCGGATCTACTCCTCATCACCTCCCCCTTTCATCTGTGTAGACGTCCCTGAAAGGATCCCATTTCGGATCATTTCCAAACACAAGCCTCCCAAGGAGAAGAGCTGGGAGGAGACTATCTGTATCACACACTTTGTGAGTAAGGCACCTGGACGGAAGGGATTTCTAATTTTCTCCTGGAAAACATGGAAACCTTGGGTTTCTTTCTAGATGAGGGCTTCATTAAATCATTTTCATGGTTATATAGATATTGTTTCTTACATTAAGGAAATTTCTTTCCCTTTTGAACTGCTAAAAGGTTATGTTTGTTTTCATGTATGAATATTGAATTTTACCAAATGTTTATTGAGATATTTCTGTCTTATGTTTCTCTTATTGAGATGATAAGATTTTTCTCCAATTTGTGTAACAAATTACATTACTTGATCTTTCTAAAGTTAAATGAGATCTGCATTCATAGTATAAACCTATCTTACTCATATTGTATTATTTTTTTTATATATTGATGGGTTAATTTTGACAGTTGATACATTGTACAGGGTGTTTGTGACTATAAATGTGATGAGAATTTCAAGGTTATGCCAGCCTTATAAATTGAGATAGTGTCTCTTCTTTTTCTCTTTTTTGCAAGATTTTGTAACTGAAAAGTAAAACCATTTAGGTCAGCTCTGTATGTGGAAAATTATTGATTGCCGATGCAATGTCTTTGATAGTTCTAGTATTACCTAAGTTTACAATTTTTTTCCCTAAGTGTTAGGCAGTGATTTTTCTATTTTGTCTAAATTTTAAATGTATTAGTGTATGTTTTTTTAAATAATATTTTGGCTTAGCTTTTTAATGGTCTGCAACATTTAAAAAATATTCACTTTTTAGTTCCTAATAATAAATATTTGCACCTTCTTTCTTTTTTATCTGGATTAGATTCTCCAGAGGTTTGTCAATTTTATTAGCCTTTTCAAATAATTAATCTTTGCTTTATTAGATCTCTCTGTTGTATGTTTGCCTTTTATTAACTTCTGTTATCTTTTATTATTTCTTCCTTCTACATCACTGAGTTTATTTCACTTACTAATTTCTAACTTCTTGGGCTATATGATCATCTCAATACTTCCAGTTTTTGTCATATATAAGTTTTAAGACTAAATTTTTCTCTACCTGCTTTAGCTGCATCCCACAATTTTTAAGTACTGTTATTGGTATTATTCAATTCAAAATATTTTCTATTTCTTTTTAAATTTTGTTTTTACTTGTGGGTTATTTATATGTTTTTAATTACCATTTTGTTGATTTCTCATATAATTATTTTTTGGCGAGAAAGCATTCCAAAGATTTACATAAATGATCAATTCATTTATAAAAATATGTATTCTGCACTGGATAGGTGCAATGTACTAGATATATCTAGTGGGACCAAAGCTGGAGTAAAAGGAGAGATAAAAACCCCTCACCAACCCCTTGAACCTCACAAAGATAGGTTAAAACTCTTCTTTCGCCTCATAAATTGCTAGCACCTGATAGGAACTCTGGCCCTATCTACCCATGTGAAGTTAAGATCCTAAAGATAAGAAATGCAATGGCGAAAGGGTATTGCACTGTAGTAATGACAGATAAGAAAAGAGAGTGTTTGATGGGCCAGGATCTTAGATGTCTTCTTTCCTTCATAAGTTTCTCAGCAGCAAGAAGAAACAGTTAAATGACACATATCTCTATTACTGGGAGGATATTCCAAAAACAGAACTCAAAGCAAACAGCAAACACACACACACACACACACACACACACACACACACACACACACACAGCATTCAATAAACAATAAACTGTGAGCATAAAGATGTTCATCTCAACATTATTTAAAATCACCAAAATTAGAAACAGTTTAAATAACAACACAGAAAGTATTAAATATGGTATATCCACATCAGAGTATAATAAAATATGATTTTTGGAACCCTATAGAAAACCAGGCTAAAAATATTAACTGGCTATTTGCATCCTCTCATTGCCAAAATAGAAAATCATTAAAACATCAAGTAACACTTTAGCCTTTTGGACTGGCAATGATTTAAAAGAATAACAATATTCAGTATAGGCATAGGTGTGAAGAAACTGCCAGACAGATTTTCTGAAATTTAATATATAAACTGGTAAAAACCTTTCAGCTAGCAATTGCTAATGTGTCTGGTAAGTTGTTAAAAATCTAAGTATGATTTGAACTAGCAAACCCACTTTAAGTATTTATCCTCAGAAAAATGGGATAAGTACATAAAGGTTTATTCACTACAGTGCTATATATATACAAAAAAAAAAAAAATGGGAACAATCTTGATATAAAGCAAAAGGAGAGTCATTAAGGAAACTGTTGTAGTTCACATGTTACCTACAAATTACAAAATAGCAGTGGCCGTTAACATAATGATTAATATTTCCTGATAGTCATATATGACTAAGTAACAAAAGCACGTTACAAAACCTTATGTGTAGAGGAGTGACGTCACAAGATGGCCACACAAGTCATCCCCACTTTGCTCCCTATCACAAGAAGAACAACTAATGACTGTTCATTAACAAGACACCACACAAAAAATCCTCGAACACAGGGGTGAGGTTGAAGTACCCCCTGCACCACAGAGAGCAAGACAAACCACTGTAGAGGGATGACAGCTGCTAACTAAACCTATTGTGGTAATCACTTCACAATATATGCAGGTCAAGTCATTACACTGTACACCTTAAACGTACAGTGTTATTTATATCTCAAAAAAACTACTCGGGAGTGATCCTATATGTGGTATTCTCCCATTTTTATTTTGCTAAGTATACGTATTTACATAGGAAAAAGTTCCTATTAAAATACACACTAGCCCAAGCCTGTTTGGCTCAGTGGATAGAGCATTGGCCTGTGGACTGAAGGGTCCTTGGTTCAATTTCTGGTTAAGAGGATGTACCTCGTTTACTAGGCTCGATCCCAGGCCCTGATGATGGAGGCAACCAATCAATGTATCTCTCTTACATCCATGTTTTTCTCTCTGTCTCTCCCCCTCCCTTCCACTCTCTCTAAAAAATCAATGGAAAAGTGTTTTCGGGTGAGGATTAGCAAAATATATATATATACCAAATCATTGGTTGTAACTAGGTGGTGAATATCAGGTGATATTAATTTTTGCCTGTATCTTTGGATTATTTGGGTTTTTATTTGGGGTTTTTTTCATTTTATTCTTTTATATTTTGAAGATGGAGGAAGAGGCCATGAGCCAAGAAATGTAGTTCCTGAAGCTGGAAGAGGCAAGAAACTGATTCCACCTTAGAACCTCCAGAGGGGAGACGACCAGCTGACACCTTGATTTTAGTCCCATGAAACTGGGGTCAGACTTCTGGCCTCTGGAACTGTGAGAGAACAAATTTCTGTTTTATTAAGCCATCAAGTTGATGATGTCTTGTTACAGTGGCCACAGGAAACTGATACAACACCTTATCTGGAAGTTACATTGAGTCCCCTGGGGTAGCTGCCTCAGAAAAAGCCACATCCTCTGAGAGGACTAAATGGAGATAGGCACCCTCTATCACTAGTGTGGCTACTGGTTATTGAACTAAGCTTTGGTGTGAAGAAAATTGGGCCATCCCTCAGGGCTTTGCAGTTCCAAGCCTGGATTCCCAGGGAGAGCCAAGTTCAAGCCCACACAGATACCGCCACACACAAGCTCTGTGGGCAGGGCCTTGGCCACGTGGAGCTGGGAGAGCACTCAAGGCCAGGACCCCAGGACTATCCCTGATCCCCACACAGCTCCCTAAAAGAGGCACCCACCTGGGGAGTCAGGGAGAGCAGGACCATAAGTAGGCTACCTCAGTTTTGCCTCTCCCTGCCTACAGGAGGCTCTGAGGCCCCTTGCTTCTATCAACATGGCCCAGGCATGGTCCTCTTCGGATGAAAAGTGGAACAGCTCCAGGTTTTCACCAAGACCTGAGCTTCCTGTCCTGGAGAAAGAGATCAATGAGAGCAGCAGCTTCGCCCTCTGTGGCTGACCATTTTCCTTTAGGGAAGGGATTTAGACCGCCCTGTGTGGAGGCTGCCATGGCCGTAATAAATATCCATTTCTATATAGAAACCACTGACTTCTCTCCTTTATTTATTAAACAACAGTCACTGGGTACCAGCTGTGGGCCAGGCCTGCCTCTGTTTTCTCTGCTCTCATTTCTCCCATTTTCTATTTTCTGCTCACCCCCACCTCCTACCCTCTCCTCACAAACCCTTGCTGTGTTATGACCCAGCTTGACCCTTCTCCACACCTCCTGTGACTGAGCCCCTCACATCCAGCTCCACGTCCCCCGGGGGCTCGGAGTCCCCTGATAGGCCTTTCACTCCCAGCCACAGCCCCTTTCAGCCAGTCCCTTGGTCATCCATGGTAACCTGGCTTCTAGTCTGAGACCCGTGCTGCCCACCTGGGCTACAGCTACCAACAGAGTAAGAAAAGGAGTCTTTGCAGCAGGACTGGGCGGCACTACTTTGCCATCAATTAGCAAACAACTAGATATTGAGCACCCACTATTTGCCATGCACCGGAGGCTCAGAAGTGAACATGGCAGGCACTGTCCTGACCCTCATGAAACTCACAGCCTAAAGGACTTCCATCAGAGTTTCCCCAAGTCACTGACACCAAACTCGTTTTCATATGGGTTGGTCAGATGGTCCGAATCTGGGTGCAAATCCACACAATAAAAACCGTCCTGTTGGAGGATGCTATTCTTTTGCATTACGACTTCCAGTTTCCCTGTGCATTGTCACATTTATCTTCGGAAAAGCAATGATTGAGACTGAAAATCACTTTCCAGTTCTGTGGTCAGTGGAGCCCCACCTATGGATGAAGGGGAGATACAGGGACTTAAAACACAACCAGGGCAGCCATTTTTTTTTATGGTTTACATAAAGGTAGCCTATGGGGATAAACTTCACTCTAAACTCTGGCATTGAAGAGATGCTGCATTTCCTCATCATCACTTCAGGTCAGGCTGGCTCACGTGCTGCCAGAAAAAAATGAAAAACAGCCTCCAACCGCAGGCTATCGTGGTACAACTACATCCTTAGATTCCACGCCCATGGTGATCCTCACAGTCATCCAGCTCTTAGCTGGGAAGGCCTCACATGTGGCATAAGATGCTTTGTTGACACTGGTCCTCCTATGGCTGGGTCAGACTAGCCAGGCATGACAGCAGCCATCCCTTCCCAGGTCTTGATGCCGATCTGGGTGCTGCTTTGGAGTTAAGTTTAGTGACAGTTATAGATGAATACTCCCCAATCAAAAACACACACACTGATACCAAACTCATTTTCATACGTGAGAAATATCTCTTTCTGGGATTGCCTCACCCTCGGGGGGGGTGTGTCTTCTCACGTCTTGTTGCCCACAAAGACTCTGTAGCAGAATATCTTAATTTCTTGGCCACTTTTGTAATGAGGAGAGAACAGATGACTTCACGCAGCTTCTATCTGGGTGCTGAAAGTCCTGAAACAAAGATGTACCAAGATCATGCTCAGAAAAGGAAAATGAAGGGATTAAACAAACAAAAATATGCAACCATGCACACAAGCACACACAAATATACATATGTGTGCATGTATTCATATAAAATGTGCACATATATAAATATATAAATGTCTGCCTGTGCCCATGGACATGACTATAGATACAGGTATAAATATAGATATATGATTTCATAAAGCTACATTGACACAAATATAATCCACTCCAGGAAAGGTTTCTATGCTCAGCAATGTTTTGAAAGCCTCTGCATGGCCTAATCTCCTCCTGTTAGAAGAGGACAATGAGGCCCAAAAATTAGCAATCGAGCCACCTAACGGAACTGGAGCCCTGGGCTCCTAATCCCCAGGTCAGGTCTCTTCTAACAGGCTCAGAACTGCAAGGGGTCTTAAATGTCATTTTATGCCCACACCCATGAGAAAGTTTCAGGGCCCCTAAGAGGTTTTCCAGCCTCTGTTGCAACAGGTGTCTGGATAGAAAGCACCTGGCTACCTGAGCAGGCATTCCAAGAAACAAACTTTTTGCTGAGCTAAAATCTGCCAGCTATGGCTCCACCACTTCTTAGAGTGGCATAAAGGACTGTTCACGGTTTGGCAGGCACATGTTGTGTGTGTGTGTGTGTGTGTGTGTGTGTGTGTGTGTGTGTGTGTGTGTGCGTGCATGCATGTGCGTGTGTGTGCACTTTCTGTAACCATGTGACCTTGAGCACATGACAATATCTCTGAGTCTGTTTCATTTGAAAATATGATTAATGATGATGCCCATGCAAAAGGTGGAGAATTCAATGAGATAAAATATAAATTACATATGTTCTGGAGCATAGTAAGGTACAGAGTCATATTCATGCCCTTCGAGTTCCCTCTTTCCCCCACACTGTACTTACGTTAACAACACACACACACACACACACACACACACACACACACACACAGAGAGAGAGAGAGAGAGAGAGAGAGAGAGAGAGAGAGAGAGAGAGAGAACAGCTCCCAAATGACAGACTCAAATTACCTAAATACAGCTAGGTCTTCTCCCTACATGAGTCAGCGGGGAGCTAATTTGTCAGTGGAAACCCTCTCCTCTGGGACACTCAGCAGAGCCCAGGGTGGATTCTCTTGAGACAAGACTTTTCTCCCGTTATCTATCATATTCTCTATGAGGTCAAGAAAAAAGCTTGACCTTCTGCTCCTGTGAAACTGTGACAAAGATGAAATTTCTGGGAGAAAGGGGCCAAGTCATAGACACAAACCAATGCTAATCTCACTGATTCTGGTCGCAATTATCTCCTCAGGAGTTCAAGTACCACTTATGGCTCTGCACTTATGTGTAGGCATTTAAAATGCTTGTAGCTGTACAGCCTAAGTATTAGCATAGGATGCCAAAAGGGGCCAGAAAACAAACTCCTAAAGACTTAATGAATTAATCATGGTCCAATAACAGGTTCAGTCTTCCAGGCTTAGGAACCTGAGACAAAGAAAATAAAAAATGTCTAGTTTTGCAATCACACACTAGAGGTGCTGGCAAAGGATTGCTCATGGAGAATACAAGAGAATAGTATAGTCATTGGTATCACAGTCAATCCTTCTGCCACAGTTCCACTGGAAAACGGCTCTCAGAGGCCCAGCAGGTCACTGCAATACCTGAGTTCTGGGCAGACTCTGAAGGGCTGGCTGGGATGCTCCAGATCTTCTGCTTTGTTCACATATGGCTCCAGTGTGGCTTCCTGGTATTTGGTCAGAAACAGAGGAACTTACCAGCAGGGGAATATCTACAACTAGGAGATGTCATACCAAGACTCGGGGACAGATGGGGCTGTGACACATACATCCATAGGTGTGAATTAGATTTTCCAAACACGACACTTTGTTACATCTGCCCTGAACTGAGAAATAGAGAGAAAGAAAGACCCACCGGTTTTTCAGTCATATATTAGAGGTTCTGGTAAATGATTCAATAGCATCCCTCTTACCTAGCCCCAACCAAACCATTGGCCACATCACATACAGATGTGGGAAGAAACAGTACACCTGTGTGAGATGGGAAGAGAAAGAACCCATTCAATCCAGAAGGGTGTGGTGTGACCTTTCAGCCTTAAGGGAACTACTGTAAATGTTTTGGGGAAAAGAAATGGCCTTGGTGGGCAAAGTTCCTGGGTAGATAAAGATCCTCATGTAAGGGAATGGGGTTGGGGGGAGAAGTTGCGATCCAAGGTCACATCATAGGCAACAGCACAACCCAGAACATGGCTCCATTCCAGTTCTCTCTAACCCAGAAGTACAATCAACACCAATTGATTGAGGGGTCTCTATTGTTACACTTACCTTATTTTTCTGGGGGTAGGCATGCAGTCTTCACTCAAGCTCACTTCTCCTTCCCTTTTCTCTGTAGTCCTCTCTCTACTCATCACCCCAGACATTTGCTCACTCCAGAGTTTCATTGAATTATCCCCAACCCAACATTCCAACCTTGCTCTTTGTTGCTGGCTGGGCCATAGGAAAAATTAAAGAGTGTTCTAGTGGATGCCAAAACTCTGGAAATCTCATAGATGTGCATCTGTCCTATATACATTTTCCTCTCCCCATCCCTGCCCTCTCTCCCTCATCCTTACTACTACAGAGGCCAGATGGGAGCACAATTATCCCCACACCAACACATGACCCAGGTTCTCCTTCACTGACAGGTCTCTCCCTCAAAACTGTTTTTGATGTCATGTAAACACTCCAGAAATTCTGAATGTACACCCTCCTAATAGGAATGTAAAGATAACCCCTAACTGAGGAAAAATCTCTTCTCAACAACACAGTGGAGTCTCATGGACAGATCAAATCAGCCAAGTTCTGGTCCCTTATACCTGTAGGTTCTAATTGTTGGCATAACTTGAGAATGACCAGGCTCAGGAGAAATTGGTTTATAGCAGGAGCCTCAAATGCCATGTGTGAGTGTGGGAATGTCATGTCATTGTGACATTGTCATTGCTACAAGGAATGGCCCTGCCCACTTGCAATGAAGGCACTAGATGTAATTTGGTGAGAGGCTAAGGCCCAAGGGGATTGATTGCCCATCATGGGCTGGACATGACATTCTCCTGCATGTTGAGGAAGATCAGGGACGCAAGCATGTCAAACTCACGTCCTAAACGAGGCATGTGGCCTGCCACCAGCAAGTTTGACATGCTTGGAAAGGATAAGAACAAAGGGAATACATGATCCAAATGAACTTTTCCATCACAATATGGTAGCCACTGAGATAACCTTCCTCTTCTAAGAGAACAAGAGTCCCACATTAGACATATAGACAGAAACTTTTATTCTTCACACCCTTTAGTTTTCCCCCAGATTCCTGGAACAATATAAGAAATGATGATGTTTATAGAGTTGTGGATAAGATCTCAGACTATGGAACCACATCCCTGCATTCTAATCACTGTTCCCCTTCACTCTTATGATCTGAGTGATATAGAGAATGCCCCCTACTTTCTAGGGGTCTTAGATTTCTCATTTGTAAAATGAAAGAAATATAAGTAGCTCACTCAAAGGGTGAAGTGAGGATCTATGGTCAGAGATCAATCAATATTAGCCACCATTAAGTTGTTAGATACTATTTTCATATCTTCTTTTCCAGATATATGATTAATTTATACTTAGACTAGGGTTCTTAAGATTACAAATCACAGATGAATTTCACCATCTTTTACTTTGACTCAACTTTGGACACATCTAGAAAGAAGTTTAGTCTCTGCAGTGAGGCTTTTCCCAGGTGGGGTTCTTTCTTAGGAAGGTACCTGTTTCACACCCTTTTCCACGTGTCTGCCACCTCAGTAAGCTTTCCCCTCCCTAACTTGGTATCTCTACTTCTAAATTTGGGAGAACTTTCCTACATGGTCTTGGCCATTTGACTATCCATTGAGGTTAAAAGAAAAGTTTCGCTGAACTCCCCACCCTTTCACTTTTCAGCCTAATCGGCATAGCATGTCAAGGTGGCTATGTTCAAGATTCCAGAGCAACTCTTGAAAAACCAACCCAAATAGTGAGGGACACAGGAATGGGGATGGTGAGAAAGGTCAACATTTATCCAAAGAAGATACACAAATGACTAACCACCCTGGGAAAGATGCCAAACCTCATTAGTTATTAATAATATGTAAACCAAAACCTCAATGAGATACCATTCCATACCTATTAAGGTGGCTATAATAAAAACAATGATAATAATAATAACCAGTGTTGGTGGGATGTGTAAAAAATGGAAGTATTTGTATGTTGCTGGTGGGAATGTAAAATGATGCAACCACTGCAATGAACAGTTTAGCGATTCCTTGAAAACTTAAACCTAGGATTACCATATGACCCAGCAATTCCACTCCTAGGCATATAGCCCAGAGAAATGAAAACATATCATCCACACTGAAGTATTTTTGTTTCTTTGCGGGAAATATCGTCCACACTGCCAAATTTTTTTTTGGTTTCACCAAATATCTGAAAAGAGATAAATTGGGAGGGGGGAAAAGGAGATGACACTCAAAACCATGATGCTAAGTGAAAGAAGCCAAACACAACACCTCACATATTACATGATCCCTTTGACTGAAAATTGAAAAGTCCTCACCTGAGTCAGGGTGGGGTGTTGCTGGTAGAGGGAGAATGGAAAGTGATTAAGTACCAATTAATTTTTCATTGTTTTTACGCAATTAATTTATGGGCAGCATAGCCAAAAGGGTATAACCCAAATGTCTGCTTGGGATGAGAAAATTTTTGACACTAGAGAGAGACACACACAACGGAAAATTATTAGCCACTTAGGGGGGGATGTTATGTGAAGTCATTAAATATTTAATAAACATAATATGTTTGACATAATCCTCTTAGTTTTTAAAAATGCAGATATACATGAAAGTAAAATACTAGTATGTTAGTTCATGGATTAGTAGATGAGAATCAATGGTTGCCTGATGAAAATGTTTTCTGGCATGAAAACATTTTCCAATAACTTCAAAAGTTAACAGCATGTTAAAATTTTTAATAACTAGGAAGCAGGAGCTACAGTGGAATTGAATAATAGATTTTTTAAAACATGGGGAAAATTCTTACATCATAGGGTTAAGTAAGATAATTTAAAACATGCATATAAGTAAAATATAACAGGGAATCGAAAGTACTAAAAATGCACATCTTATGGTAACACTCTATGAGGGAGATGGGGTTGGGCAAATGAGTGACATTTTTCTTTTTTACTTTCCAAAGTTTCCTTGTTTTTTAAATCAAAGTACTGCTTTATAAAATGGGGGGTCAAATGGAAAATAATAAAAGCATGAAATGCTAATTATAGCAGCCCAATGACCTGGACTGGACCATTTGTCATAATAGCCAAAAGGTATTTGGGCCGAATACAATATGAGCATCAATGCAATTAACCCAAATGTATTTCCAAATTGTCAACTGACATTGGGCCATGAAGCCCAAAAAGTCACTGTGCAAAATGAGCTGGGAGGTCTGGAGACAGTAGAGGTGACCAGCCGATTCACTCTCAGCACACACACACAAAGCTGCCTTAATAGACACACACACAGGCTGTCATCACACATTTTGTAGGGGGGTCTACTACGAGGCAGGCAACCAAACAACTGGCATTTGGGGGCAATTAGCCAGCAGGGGAGGGCACTGAAGGGGCAAAATAGGCTGATAGTTGGTGGCACAGGCAGTCAATCATTGGGGGGGGCAAAAACCGAATCAAATCAGTACCCCAGCACTAGGCTAAGCCAATCAGTGGGTTCTGCACAGAGCAATTACAAGGACCATTGGCCTGCAGAAAGAGCTTTTCCTTAGGAGCTAGCAAATGCATGTCAAGGAAACAGACTTTGGTTAGATTGGAGATGTTGGCAAGACAGAGGGATTCTATCACAAGAGCATTTCATGCACCGTGCCTCTAGCATTTGTAAATAAAACCCCTCGGGAGGACACTGTGATGATGAATGGGTTGCTATGTCGGTTTAGTAGATGGTGGTGATGCTCTGTTCCTCCCCTGTGCATCACTCTACCATGGCCCTTCCCACTCAGTACTCTGCTCCCTGATGTTTCTGTCTCCCCCATCAGATGGTCAGCTCTTTCTAAAGCAGCGGTTTTCAACCAGTGCCCCACAAGAACTTTTAAAACATCAATACCAGACTATTTAGTCAGGAGCACTAACCTATTTTCCCTTAGGTCAGCAAATAAAAAAATGACAACAGCCCAGCTGGTGTGGCTCAGTGACTGAGCATAGACCTATGAACCAAGAGGCCACAGTTCAATTCCCAGTCAGGGCACATACCTAGGTATCAGGCTTGATCCCCAGTGTTGAACATGCAGGAGACAGCCAATCAAGGATTCTCTCTCTTCATTACTGTTTCATTTCTCTCTCCCTTTTCTTTCCTCTCTGAAATCAATAAAAAATATATATTTTAAAAAATTACAACAGCCAACACAAAAGTTATCTGGTATGAATGCAATGTCTTGGAACCATAAATATATATGGGTCATATAATAGAAAGCATTTTATTGGTCACATTATATAATATGGTTGTGTCTGATTAGTTAATTTTTGGTACCAGAAGTTCTTATATACAAGTATAGGCACCTAGATATTTTTTTAAGTCACTTTGGAGCAAAAAGGGTACTAAACACTTTTTTTTTTTTTTTTTTGCAAAACAATCAAAAGAATACTATTTTTTGTAAGATATACAAAAAATATATTTTTTAGTGTGCCACAGGATTTTAGTAATTAGTTCATGTGCCATGAGAGAAAAAAGTTGAAAATCGCTGCTATAAAGGAAGGAGACACATCTCTACTATGTTTGCCATTGGACAGAGAAGGACCTAAACAGACACAAGCAAAAGAAATTACCCTGATGGACTTAGTTGCATGGAGATGAGGCAATGGGGGTTCTCTCACTGGGGACTCAGTTTCTGGGCTCCAGTACCTCCACTGATCAATACCACATGCCACAGGCCCCAACTTGTACCCTTGGGTTCCTGCTCAGGGCTGGAGTCTGCTCTAATATCTGCTCTGATCATCAGCTGTGGGTACTGATGTGGTCACTGCATACTTCTCACACAACCACCCAGACAGAGACCATCATCAGGCAGGAGGTGTGGGGGCAGAGATGCTTCATAAAAAGCCTTCTGGGATGAAGCACTATAAAACCAGAGGGGGACTCAGGTCACAGAGCCCACCCACACCTCCTTCCTCTTCTGGGCGCTAACGGAGAGCACAGAGAAACACCAGCAGCTCCGACCTGAGCAGCCTTCCTGGGAAGATGCAGCCACCCCTGCTCGTGCTCCTGCTGGCCTTTTTCCTACTCCCCGGGGCGGAGGCAGGTGAGTGACCATCCCCAACCTCACAGGCCCAACCCATCCCACAGTGGGCACAGACCTGCTGGCCCTTCTGCACATCCCTGATCCAGCTCTCCACCAGGAATGCTCTGAACCCCAGCTCCCATCCCATCTCAGACCCACACACATGATGCTGGATGAGCCACAGGCAGAAAAGACAGGGCAGAAGCCTATTCTCAAGAAAAGCCAGTGGGCACAATGCCCTCCCCAGACCCTACCTGTGCCATGTGGAGAGTGGAACTTCCTAGAAGTGCATGGCAGAGGCTGGGAAACTGCAGAGGGCAGAGCAGTCCTGGCTTCCATGCCTGTGATGAGACAGGTGCTGTCCTCAGGGTCTGCTTAGGAGAGAAGCCCAGAGCTCAGCAGACCCCACAGTTGGTGGGGTCACCGTCCCCAGAAGACTGCTTCCTCTGCTCTCATCTCAAGGCCCCTCAGTCCCTTTCTCAAACTCTGCTTTTATTCCCAGGCCTTTAGCAGGTCCACTCCTTAAAGGATGAGCCAGTGAGGTTGGCAGCCCCAAACTTCTCTGTTTTCCAGAATCCCACAGCACTGGCCTTACCAACCCTCCTCCAGAGGCCCATTGGGAGCCATCCCTCCAAGCAGCCAACAAACACTTACATGGCACCTCCCCACGTGTCAGCAACATCTAGATCCCTAAACTTAAGTCCTGGACACTGCAAAGCGCACTGCCCTGGACATCACAGCACCACAGGGGCCTCAGAAGCTCACCCAACACCAAGCGAAGTCAGGAGAGGAATTTTCAGGAGCCTCCAGGCCTTCCCTATTCCTAAGACCCTATTCTCACCTGCAACTATGTGGCAGGCAAAGTCACAGACCCAGCCTGTTGCTGTTCCCTTTTCCAGAAGAGAAAATTGAGTCGCCCGTCCCGGACTACCTCCCTCCCAGCTCTACGCCACCCTAGGCTCCCAAGTGCCCAGCCGCATGAGTCATCAAGCCAATGCCTGCCTGGTGGACTCAGGGGGGCACACAAGTACAACAGGATTTTTCTTCAGGGGAGATCATCGGGGGACATGAAGCCAAGCCCCACTCCCGACCCTACATGGCCTACCTTCACATTAAAGATGAGAAGGGGTCGTCCAGGTGTGGCGGTGTCCTTGTGGGAGACAACTTTGTTCTGACAGCTGCTCACTGCAATGGAAGGTGAGAGGCTGCAGCCAGGCTACACCTCCTGAGACCCCTACAGGGACCCTGACCTTCATCCCAGGAGCTGCAGCCCAGGGCAGATCCCCAGGCTCCTGGTAACTCAAGCCCATGAGACCTCATCAGAGGAGCCATCAGAGATCATGATGGAGCAATGAGAGCCTGAGAAATAGGACAGGTAAGCTTTGGGCTCAGAGGGTCAGAAGTGACAGCAAGTAACACCGTTGAGAAGAGAACAACCACACTGGCAAAAAAAGCAGCTGTGGACCATGAACACATGCATTAGGGTCAAAATGCAAATGCAAGCAATTTCATGACATTTCCTGAGGGCAAGAGAGAGCTCCCACAAGCCCTGACCTCAGTGTGGTGAGAAGCAGAGTCACTCAGCCCCTGGACCCTATGACCTGATAGCCCTAGTCTGTAGCCCTGCTCTGCCCCAGCTGTCCTGCCATTTCAATCCCTGGCATGTATCTCCTGTGAGTCTACCTCCCCCCCCCCCGCAAACTCACCCACTCTGCTCTCTGTGAAGGTCAATCAATGTCACCCTGGGGGCCCACAACATCAAAAAGCAGGAGAAGACCCAGCAGTCATCCTGGTGAAAAGAGCCATCCCACACCCAGACTATAATAAGAAGAATCTCTCCAATGACATCATGTTACTGCAGGTAGGAAACCTCCTGCTGCTCTTGCAGTTCTGAGATCTCATTGTTTCTCTTCTCACTGTGACACTGTCCCTTCCATTCCTCCCATTCTGGTCACCTGACCAGTCCCAGTGACTCAGGTGTCCCTCAGTGTCCAGGCTCAGAGACCACTGGCTGACCTGGGCTCCCTTGCCTCTTCCCCATCAGCTGGAGAGAAACATCAAGCAAACTGGTGCTGTGAAGCCCCTCCGACTGCCCAGGGGCAAGGACCTGCCAAGTCCAGGAGATAACTGCACTGTGGCCGGCTGGGGGCGGGTCACAATGATGGGGCCCTTTGCTCAGACACTCTGCAGGAGGTAGAGCTGACCCTGCAGAAGGATTGGGAGTGTGAAAAGGCGCTTTAACCATTACAACAGGACCATTCAACTGTGTGTGGGGAACCCAAGAGAAAATAAGGCTTCCTTTAAGGTGATACTGAACATCTGCCTAGCTTGGCTCTGGGGAGAAGGGTGTTTGGGTAGGAAATGGGACTGGGGACCCAGGCAGGGCAGGGGAATCCTTCACCCTCTAGGCTGTGATCTTTCTCCCAAAGGAAAGAAAAGAGGGGAGCCACCAGAGCTGGGAGAAATGGGGTCTCCAAGAGCAGCTACAAGGGCCTATGGTCACTCCAAACATGGTGCTCCTCCAGAGGGTGAATTTGCAACACTCTGGCCAACGCCTGGGCAATGCAGTTAGATCACTATTCCCTGGGTGTGCAGAATTTATACCTGGTGGCTCCTCTCCTGGTTAATGCTAAGTGTCAGCCCCACCTGCCTGCTCTTGGGTCCTTACACAGTAGACTGCAGCCACAGCCCGCAGCACCTTCATAGCCAGAGGATCTGGGATCTGGGGAGAGCAGAGGGAGCCGCCACCTGGGGTGAAGTGAAGCAGTGACAATGTCCAGGCTGAGGGGACCACTGGGGACCTGCCTGCCTGCTTATCTCCAAGGTGGAAACCATGCAAGGCAGCCTTCTCTGAGAGGGCTTGGGGGTGAGGGGTCGAGGGCAGGGCCAGGAGAACTGGCTCAGTTCTTTCCTCTCTCTGTCCACAGGGGGACTCCGGGGGACCTTTCCTGTGTAAAAATGAGATCCAGGGCATTGTCTCCTATGGAAGCAAGGATGGGAAACCACCACAAGTCTACACCAAAGTCGCCAGTTTCCTTCCCTGGATAAGAGAAACCATGAAAAGCCTCCAACTGCAGGACCCAGACTATCTTCTCTGGAGCTAATCCAAGATCACATTGCGGGGAGGGAGGTGGTGCCAGCAACTGAATAAATGTCTCTCAGCTGATGGGAAGAGCTGGGTTTTTGTTTATTCTTTGACCCTCATTCATAGGCACCAGCTCTGTGCTCAGAAGGCCAATAGCACAATTCTCTGTTCTACTTCCTTCTCTTCCCCTTCCCCACCCCCAACCCCCAAACCTCATGGCCACACCTTCTTGGCCACACCTGCACCTGTAGGGCCCGCCCTTCTGCCAGAGCAGAGAGGAGCACCATTAGAAGAAAACATGAATCTCTCAGGTCCTGGGCTCAGTGTGAAGTTCTAGCACCGTGCATGCTGGGCACCAAGCAGGCACAGCCTGGGCTGCAGCTCAGGAGGCCCCACCACACTGGGGAGAGGAGGGCCTTCCTGAGCAGGACATTGTTCTCCCACAACCAGGGAGTGGCAGGTTTGCTTGGGGGCTGGTGAGGAGAGACGGGGGTGGAGGAAGGGGGCAAGTCCTGAGAAGCTCCTCATTCCCTCCTGGGCTGAAATTATCTCCCTCCCCTTTTCTGCCCTCCTCTGAGCTCACGGCCTAGCTTGGCCTCCAGTCTCCTGGCTATCCCTTCTTCTCATCCCTGTTGACCACTGAGCATCCTCAGAGTCCACCAACCCCTGCTCCCCACAGACCACATTGATCTGAGCTCCTTTGTTCCCCTATATCCCTCCCACCTAGGACACCCAGAGCCCAGGTTCCCGCAGGGCCTCGTCACTGAGTTCCACCTAGCTTATGCCCTGGCACAGGGTGACCGGGGGACCAGACCTGTGCTGGCCCCATGTAGGGCTCTGGAGGACAGGGCGGCAGGGTGTCTGCCGAACACCTGGCCCCATCTCTCACTGGGCAGAGCCAGCTCCACCCTCACATGCAGCCCAGTATCCCCACCATGTGTTCTGAGTCCACTGACTCCTGGTCACTCAGGAGCCTTTGTCCCTGCAGCCTGTTCCTCACTGCTGGCCTCAAGGCTCAGGCTGCGGGGAGGGAGGCCACATGGGCTCTACCTGCCTTTTGAGTTAGAAAGGGCTGCTCTCTACAGTAGGTCTGGAAAGCACAGTTTTTCCAGCAATCAATGAACAGATGCTGATTGTGCACCTACTAAGTGCCAGGCATTGGGAATGTACAGTGAACATAATACAGGTTCTGACACCTGAACACAAGTGAAACTGACAGTGTTGACTTTTATCTGAATGGAATTTCTTCTCCCTCCCTCACATGAACCCACAAGGCCCGGATCCCACAGGAGTATTTGTGTTTTATTTTCTACAGCTGGTTACACTCTGAATTTTATCACTTGGGTCTCTACAACAGCAAGCAGCATGTGTGATTTGGAAATGACTTTATCTCTTTCGTTTCTAGATGTGCAGCCCCCAAACTGTTCACTGGCGCCTCCTCTTGACCTCGGGGAGAGGGCAGCAGGTGGGGAACAGGCAGGACGGCAGCCTCATTTCCATGAGCCATAAAATAGCAGATATAATTGGTGACAGCATAGAGGGGCCTAGGGGTATTATGCTCAGGGAAATAAGTCAGACTGAGAAAGACCAATACCATATGATTTCACTCATATGTAGAATCTAAAGAACAAGTTAATGAGCAAACAAAATTGGAACAGACTCATAAATAAAAAGAACAGACTGATGGTTGCCAGAGGAGAAGGGGTTTGGGGGCCTGGGCAAAAAAAGGTTGAAAAGATTAAGTACAAATTGGTAGTTAGAAAATAGTGATGAGGATGTAAAGTACAGCAAAGAGAATGTAGTCAATGTTACTGTCATAACTATGTATGGTGCCAGGTGGGTACTAGAAATGTCAGGGGAAACACTTTGTAAAGTATATCATTGTGTAATCCCTATGCCTTACACCTGGAACTAATACAAAATAAAAAATACTGAAAGTGAACTGTAATTGTACAATAAAATTTAAATTAAAGTAAAAGTAGCAGGTGTGGATGTCATGGTACAGAATGAAACAGTAGGAAAACCCATACAATGTATCTGGCAGAGGGCAGTTTGAGTCTGACTCTAAACACCCATCCAACCTGAAGGGCCACAACATGATGCCTCTCATTACCAAAAGCGCCTGCCTGTGAACAAGCAAACTCCAATCAGGGAGGGTCACGTGTTCAGGAAAATGGAGAAATGCCTCTTCTCTTTCGGCCGTTGTGGGTGCAGCTCCATTTGTAGTTTCTAAGATGACCTAGACTTTTCAATGTTAGAAAGTTCTTGTCTAGGAGGCCACACATAGAGAATGTGATGTTTTTGCTGAGCAAAGATATCCCTGGGTTGGGCCCACCTCACCAGACACTCCCAGCAGCCATCCCTCCCCTAATATGGGCACTGCCTGGGAGCGGACATAAGCTCCAGCTCTGGGCTAACACCCTCCTGACCTAGTACACACAGCGCTCCCACCGGACATGGGGCAAACGCTCTGGGCTCATGGACTGGCCTTTGCCATCTGTTGTACACAATTCTTGCAGCAGCACAATCTCTCAATGATCTTGAGCACATTTACCAGTAAAGAGCAGGCTTGTAACACAGCTACTGATTTTGAGTTGAAAAAAAAACCCCACAAAACAAAACCTCTGCATCAAACATTTATGAGGACCTATTTTAAAATATAAAAAGGGGAAATGTGGGAAGCAAAATAAAAATAATATTTTATTTTTTCTTAATCGTTATTGTTGAAAGTATTGCATATGTCCCCTATTTTCTCCCATTAACATCTTCTAGCTCACCCCTGCTCCCTGACCCCAGGCCTTCACCACATTATTGTCTGTGTCCATGGGTTATGCATATATGCATACAAGTTCTTTGATCTCTTCCCACCCACACACCCTTCTCGGCCTTCCCTCTGAGATTCTACAGTCTGTTCCATGCTTCTATGTCTCTGGATCTATTTTGTGCATCAGTTTATTTTGTTCATTTGATTCCATATATAAGTGAGATCATGTGATACTTGTCTTTCTCTGACTGCTTATTTCGCTTAACATAAACACTCCAGGTCCCTCCATGCTGTATCAAAGGGTAAGAGATCCTTCTTTTTTTACTGCTGTACAGTATCCCATGGTGTAAATGTACCATAGCTTTTTTTATCCACTCATCTACCGATGGGCATTTGGGTTGTTTCCAGATCTTAGTTATTGTAAATTGAGCTGCTATGAACATAGAAGTGCATATACCCTTTCTGACTGGTGTTTCTGGTTTCTTGGGATATAGTCCTAGAAGTGGGATCACTGGGTCAAATGGGAGTTCCATATTTAATTTTTTGAGGAAACGCCATACTGTTTTCCGTAATGCATGCACCAGTCTGCATTCCCACCAGCAGTGCACTAGGATTCCTTTTTCTTCACATCCTTGCCAGCACTTGGCATTGACTGATTTGTTGATGGTAGCCATTCTGACAGGTGTGAGATAATACCTCATTGTTGTAGCAAAAAAAAAAAGATTGCCCACACACATACTTGTCAGGTACAACATTTACTTTAAGGAAATGATTCTATGGTTTATAAAGCTTGAGAATCATATTGGAGGCCCTCATCCTCTTTTCAGACACGTGGGAGAGACAGCCCCAGAAGTGTGTGCTGACCGACTGAAGGAACCACAGAGTGAGGGCAGAGCCTAGACTGAGCCCAGGCCCCCAGACTGCCAGGCCAGCAAGAGGCCTCATGTGTTTTCTAACACCCACCCTGTGATGACTTCCTGGCCTCCCTGAACAAGACATGGGCTTCTGCTCACACACCTTCCCGGATAGATAGCCTCTGGGCTCTTGTGGCAGCCATTCTGTGGCAAGTACTCAAAATATGTTCCTTGGTGAGCTCAAGTCTGCTGTGGGCACATTGGGATGAGGTTAGTAAGGACCTTACATATGCCGATCTCTTCAAATCTCCTTTGTCTGTGGAAGTATCCTCCCACCTCCCACCTCCCACCTCCCACCTCCCAACTTTGAGGAAACTATACTTCCCTGCTTAAAAATCTTTGTAATGAAAGTCTAAAAAATATCTTTCTAATGCATCTACTCACCAAGACCCCTTTCCACCATCCCTTCTTTAATTAAGACCCACAAGAAGAGCCAGTTCTCGGAGTGGGGAGACAACCGCTCAGCCAGCCCCAAGGGTAACGCAAATAGGCCCAAAGGAATGCAAGTGTTTGAATATCGGTTCCAGGAACATGTACTGATACAGCTCTGCCTTTCCTACCCACCACCATACTTCTGCCATAGTCTCTCTAGACTATGAAACTCAACAGGGTTTATTTTCAGTCGTGGTGTCCCACACAACATTGTGTTTGAATAATAAATATATTTCACACCATGAAAGGAGGGCAGCAGCTGGTCCCTTTTTCCATAGGCCTATTGCTAGGTTACATTTCTCATCCACAGATTTGGGAAGTTCAGGGAACCTTGGGTAGGACAAAGAATGCCACATCTAAGCACATAATAGTAAAATTGATGAACATAAAAAAAGAGAAACAGTTGAAAGTAGACAGAAGAGATAAGAAGACACATTACTTTAAAGGAAGCAACAATGTGAATAAAAATAAGCTTTTCTTCAAAAATAATGGAAGTCATAAAACGGTGAAATGATATTTTTAAACAGTTAAAGAAAAAATTATCAATTTATTTCTGGAATTGAACTTGTAATTCTACTGTATATCCAGTGAAAATATTGCTCAAAAATGAAGGTTAAATAAAGACATTTTCACAAAAGCAAAGATAAGAGAACGTATTGCCATCACATCTGCACTGCAAAAAAATAATAAAATAAGTGTTTTAGTCCAAAGGGAAGTGATTCCCATTGTAAACAGGAATGGGAAAAGAGAAATAAAAGTATAAGATGTGACTAAATATAACAGATGGGGGGATACATAGAGATGCATGATCACGATGTTCCTGTATAATACGAATTCATACTAGACAGTGGTATTTGAAGGATGCGTATTGTAATCCTAGGGTAACCACAAAAGTAATATACAGAGATATAACTAAAGACCAATAAAGAAGACAAAAGGTGATACAACCAAAGAAGTCAGAAAGAGAAGGACAAAGGAACAAAGAATAAATCACACTAATAGAAATCAAATAGCAATGTGATATTCTTCAACCCAACCCTAGCAATACAGTAATTGCATTAAATGTTAACAGATTAAACTCTCCAATCAGAAGGCAGAGGTTGTCAGCCTGGATAAAAAATACAATACCCAATTTTGTGCTGTATGCAAGAGGCACAACTTAAATATAAAGACATGGGTTGGATAAAAGTAAAACTATTTTTTAAAAAGCTATATCCTGGAATACCAATAAAATAAAAAAATTTTAAGCAGTTATGTTCATGGAGCTACTGTTTAACTTTTGAATGTTTGGTCACCTATGAGGTGACATAAAGTGAATTTTTACCTCCATTTTTAAATTTTTTATTTTCATTTCTCTTAATGTGAATGGAAACTTTTTTCATTATTTTTTTCTTTTCATTATTTTTAAGATATATTTTACAGAGATCTTTGCATGCCTTTGCTCATTCTTTCATCTTTTTTTTTCTCTTTTTGTCTGGATTTTCAGAGTTTTTTACAAATTAGATAGATTCACTGTTCAGTTGAATTTATTTCCAAGTTTGATGTCTGTATTTTGAATTTTTTATGCTGCTTTTAGACAAACAGACTTGTAAAAATTGTTTTTTACATATCAAAAATCATTTACCAATCATTTATTTTAATGTATATGTTCTCAGAGTCATTGCTGGAAAGGCTTTACCCATCCTAAGTTTATAAAGAAATTCATCCATGTTTATTTGTAGTGCATGTATGGTTTTATTTTGTATATTTAAGTGTCCTATCTATTTGCATTTTATTCTAGTGTTTTATATGAAATATGATTCCTACATAATATCTTTTAAAAATGACTATGTCAACTGTGATTGAAAAAGAAAACAATTACTATTTAGTTGTTCCAGTATCATTTATTAGAAAGTTTATCTTTTTCCCAATGATTTGAAATGCCACCTTATTATAAATTACACATACTTAAGTACTTTGGAATTTCTCTGGATTCCTACTGTTTCATGGGCCTCTCCATCTATTCATGAATCAGCACCACACTATTCTCAGAAAGGAGATTTACAAATTTTTTAAATATCTGATAAGTCTTGCTCTCTCCCTCACTATACTTTTTTGTTCATAATTTTCAGAGCTAATCTTGCATGCTTATTTTTCACATACATTTAAGAAATGGAATAGAATTTGTGTAGCAGTGGAAGAAAAAGAATGATAATTTTTCTCCTGGTTCATGGGTCAACGCACAACCACTGAACCACACCAGCTAGGCATATTGGAATCAAATTAAACATATATAATAGCTTGGCACAAGCTATCTAAAGTGTAGTAGTCCTCTGGACAGTGCTAGGGAGAATACTATTTGGCTTCCTGGTATTCATTACCACTTCACAAAAGAGTAACTGTTGGGAGAGTCAACCCTCTTCCATCCTCATACACGTGGTTTGGACAGAGCAGACCCCAATCTCTCCAAAGGCTATGACCGCGGCTTACAGGGGTCCATGGTTTCAGCTCCTCTCACTGACTCTACATGTGCCTCAGCAGGGGGCAGATTGTGCGCTGCTTTGACTGCCACCATGTATCTCCCATCCCACAGGCTCTATTACATGACTGCAATGCTCTTTCCTTTTTTAATCTGGGTGAGGGCTTTTGATTGCCCCCAAGGAGTAGAATAAGGTAGAAAGGTTACCATGTGGCTACAAAGCCTAGGAAAGAAAAAGGATATGTCTGCCAGGGTCAATTTGGAAGAGAGGCTCACTCTGCAGAAGCCACCATCATGCTGCAAAGAAGACTGAACAATCCTATGCAGAGACTACATGACAGGCCCTCACAGAGAGGAACGGGCATGCCCACAGACATCTGGCACCAACCACTGGGCAGGCTCCAGGTTTCAAGCCTCCTCTGCCATCAAGGGGAGCTGAGGGGAGATATCCACACTAAACCCAGCCCAAATGCAGATTCCTGAGTAAAATAAATGTTTTTGTTGGTTTTGTTAAGCCATCAGCTCTTTAGTCACTAGAAAAAGCCCTCTTCGGCATCACTGCCACACCATTTGTCCATCCCTCCACCCACAGCCCTCACCATCATTATCTGATCACTGATGCTTTTGTCTCCTCCAGCAGAAGCAAGAAATCTCATCTCCAATACTGCTGACCCTCACAAAAAGGGGACCTCAATAAACAATCACCCCAACTGTCAAGAGAGAGCCAAGGAAACGAGGGGTCCTTGCATATGTTATGACATTCGGGTTTCTGGGGCTCGAGCACCTCCTACTGGCTGATGCAGCATCATGAACTGCCCTATCTGTAGCCTGTGGTTCCTGTTTTCAGCTAGCATAGTCACCACTGAGTCAATGGCTGCCAGTGCTTATGTGATTACTGAGAGAGCTTATGTGTGATAAAGGCCACAACACTAGAGAACCCTGGGCTCAGAAGACCAGGACGAAGCACCAGCAGCTCTGACCTGGCAGCTTCCTGAGGCAATGCAGCCACTTCTGCTCCTGATGGCCTTTCTTCTGGCCCCCAAGGCGCAGGCAGGTGAGTGACTGATCCCCACCAGAAGCCCAATGCCACGCGGCACTGGCACCGCCCTGCTCACATGCTACACTCAGACACATCCTGGCCCTGGTCCATCCCCAGGCACTTTCTCAACTCTAGATCCCACCTCCCTCAAAGACCAGCAAGACTAATGCTGAATGAAAACTCAACAGGAATAGCAGGGCAGACGGCTGCTCCTGAGGAGGACACATGGGTGCTCTCCCCGTCCCTTGCCATCTGGAAAGTGGGCTTTTTTCAAAGGCGTTTGAAAGAAGGTTGGACCCTTGAAATGAGAAATAATTCCACAGTACATCACAGCTAGGCGAAGGGGGCAGGCTTCCGTAATCACAGCAAGGCCCACTAATGTTCTAACTCAATGTCTTAAAATCTCCCTCAATCTCCACCCCCTTCTCCAAGCTTTGTAAAGAAGCTGGGGATCCAGTTGATCCCAAAGTTGGTGGCATCCTGGTCCCCTGAGGCTGGTTTGATCTCAAATTCTCTCTGGTAATTTTTCAGTCCCAATATTCAGAATAGTACAAACCAGCAATGGCTCTGAATTTGGGGAAAAGGAAGAGAGGCCCAAGGAGTGTGGCAGGAAGGATTTTCCAGGATCTACAGGCACAAAATTTCTTGTTCCAAACACAAATCCCATTGCCCACATACACAGCTGCAACAGGAATGAAGGAAGGATTGCTCTTCTCTTTGTCAGAGGGAATATCTCAGTTGTGGGTCAGGTCACATAGCAAGCCAGGAATGTTGCCCAAGAAACCTGCAGGACGTCTTCTTGGTTATGGCTGATGACTATAGACATCACTATCTGCCACCCAAGTCCTCCCCGCCAGCCCCTGTCTATCCCAGTCTCCCCCTCTCCAGCCTCTGGCTCCATGGGCACAGCAGGCAGAGTAGAATTTTTCTTGCAGTGAAAATCATCGGAGGTCATGAGGTCAAGCCTCACTCTCGTCCCTACATGGCATTTCTTCGGATCAGGATTTCAGACAGAAAACGATGTGGGGGTTTCCTTGTGCGTGAGGACTTTGTGCTGACAGCAGCTCACTGCTGGGGAAGGTGAGGAGCACAACCTGGGGCCCACCCTTCTGCAGACACCTCACAGGGAACCCTCTTCTCAGGGGCTGCAGACCTAGGGTCACAGAGGAGCACTTCAGAGGACAGGTCAGCTTTGGGGAGAGGGACAGGTCAATGCAAGTGGCCTGTTGAAGACTGGAGGGACTGATCAAAGGGGCTTAGGAAGGAGGCCAAGGTTGTGCCCTGAAGACCAGGGTACAAATGTGAGAAATTCACGGTTTTGCTTAGAGACAGGCAAGCTCAGGGTGTGACTGAGCATCCAAGCTCTGCTCCAGGAAATGACACCTAGCCTGAGCTGCCAACAAGCACAGGGCACAGGCATGCTCAGTCCCCCGCCCCATCGCCTAGAATTCCTCTCCACTACAATCATGCACTGCCCCCAGCTGCCCTCTTCCCTTCCTGGCCCCTGGGCTGTATCTGCTGTGCCTCCACGTCCCTGGCTGTCTCTGTTCAGGTCCATCACAGTCATCCTGGGCGCCCACAACATCAGGAAGCATGAAAGGACCCAGCAGGTCATCCCGGTGAAAACAGCCATCCTCCACCCAAACTATCATCCCAAAGTCAATGACATCATGTTGCTGCAGGTAGGGCTCATCCTTCCACTGGCTCTTGCACACCTTCAGCCTGGGGTTTCTCATCTCCTGTGACCTCCTTCCTGTCGTCCCTCCCAGTGTGAGCCCTTTCCATGTCCCAGGGCTATGACTGTCCTGGAGTCCTGGGCCCTTGCTCAATGAGAATTCCTGTCCTCTGCCTTCAGCTGCAGAGGAAGGCCACCCTGACTGCCGCTGTGAGCCTCCTCAGGCTGCCCAGGAGGGGAGAGCAGGTGAAGCCTGGGATGCTGTGCAGAGTGGCCGGCTGGGGGCGACTCGACCTGAACACCTCCACAGCCACACTGCACGAGGTAGAGCTGGAAATCCAGGAGGATGAGCAGTGTGTATCTTGCTACAGACACCGTTACAACAGAGCCACAGAGATCTGTGTGGGGGACCCAGGAAAGAATCAGTCTACTTTTAAGGTGAGATCTCCAGCATTGTCCATGCCCAGCCCTGGGCACAACTAAGCTTGCAGGCAACCTGAGGCAGTGGGAACTAGCCATAGCCCTATGTCCTCTGCCTTTCCACTGTCCAATCTCTGGTCCTGTCTCTCCGGGGAGCAGAGAGGCTGTCGCACAGCCACGGGTGGACAAAGGCTTCCTAGAGGGGGAAAAAAGAGACTTTCAGAATCAAATGGAAAACCCCAGACCTAGGGAGGGGACAAGGCCTGCCCTCCCCCTCCCATGCAGCTCCTAACAGGGACCAGACACCCCAGGGGCAGCGAGGAGGGGAGGGCCAGGAGAAGGCCCAGCTCAGTGTTTCCTCTCTCTGCCCACAGGGCGACTCTGGGGGCCCCCTCGTGTGTGACAACATGGCCCAGGGCATTGTCGCCTTTGGGGAAAAAAAATGGGAAACCTCCTCATGTTGAAACTAAGATTTCCAGCTTTCTGCCTTGGATAGAAAGAACAATGAGACGTTTCCAACTGCAGAGACCAGACTGAGGCACCCCGGAACTGATCTATTCCTCTCCTCTGGGGCACAGGCCAGAACTGCACTGTGCAGAGGGGTTGAGGGGAGGCTGCCAGACACGTAATAAACTTGCATTCTCTAGAGTGGAAGTCACTGATTCCTCCTGTATTCACCAAAACATGTGTTAGTTACCTGCTGTGTGTGCGGCAACCATCTGTTCACATTTCCCATCTGTTAGAGCTTCCCCCTTCATGGAACCGCACCTTCCACCTCTAGAATAAAATTCATGCTGCCCCGCTACCCAGCTCCTTCCCAATACTCTTCCCAGTGCCAGCTCCCCTGCCAGGCCTAATGTAAGCTCCATCAGGAAAGGGGAGACATCTGCCCCCCCAAAAGTGACCCTCTTCTAGGGGACCCTCTTGTCACATCCACATTGCCCTCCTACTTCAAGCCACACTTACACCCTTCCCCACGCAGCCCCAATGCCAATATGCAGCATAAAATAATCCGGAAATTAGATGGAGGGTCCTTTAAGAAGCTCTTGGGTAAGGGGCCACTTCTCCACCCAAAGAGCAATGGGTGGGAAGGTTATGGAAAGGTATAGCTCACCCCATGCAGCACTCCCCCACTAATCAGAGCAGATTGAGAAGGTCAGGAGGCCTTTCATTACTCCCAGGCCCAGCTCGAGTGCCTGTCACAGCCCTGTCTTGAGCCCAGAGCCCAGTGCAGCCCTGGTGTCCTGGCAGCCCATCCACCTGTAGCCAACACTGACCTTGAGGGTGCCCTTTCATCTGGGTCTCAGCCAGCCTCTCTCCACCTCCCATTGTGTGTGTGTGTGTGTGTGTGTGTGTGTGTGTGTGTGTGTGTCTCTCAGTATCAAAAGGAAACCCAAATCTTTATTATATGACTAGATTAAGAATAGGAATCTCATATTAAAACATACAACTTCAGAACAGCAGGCTAAAAAGAAGTACTTTGCTAAACATCTGCCATTGATAGGTGTGCTTTGACTATGGGAAAAATGTCTTTTGGGTATAAAAAAGTAGTACATATTCATCACAGAAAATAGTTAAATGTGGAACATGTAGATAAGAAAATGAAAACTACCAGGGCCTCCACCACGCAGAAATCATCATCACTGATCCTTCAGCAAGTTCCTCTAAGTGCTCATTAGGTGCTGCTCCTTGTACAGAACTGGGGTTGGGCTGTTGAGAACTCCTAGTGCCTCCCTTTCCATTGCTCTTCCTTCTGTGGTCACACTGGTGAGAGTGTTGGGATAATGTGTTTGCAAATGTATGTAACTGCTAGGCCAGGGACATCAGAGACAGGGTTCTCTGGACACTGAAGCCAATGAACAAGAGTCCAGGACTTCTGTTCAAAATTGTGCGGTAATGAAAGCCCCCTGTGTCATACAATATTTACATCTACAAAGGAGATGCTAAATATTCCAAAAATAAGAGTTTGGAGTGGTGGTAAAAGAGGAATGGGAACTACCGTTTGGGGTATTTGGGTACGTGCAGGCCACCTGGTCCTCAGGCGAGTTCACCCTCTACCTCACACCACCGAGCAAGCCCCTCCCCAAAGCCCTTCCCTTCTCATACCCCAGCCACAGATTCTCAGTCGACTGCAGCCGATGTCAGCTTCTCAAGGGCAAGAGCCACGTCTTTCATATGCCTGGACCTGGCCTGTAAATGATTATTCACGATTTCATCAGCATGGAAAAGAGCCAGGAGCCCACACATGGAAACAGGCTTGGTTCAGTCACTGAGGGACTTCTGAGGTTCCAGCCCCCTGCTGGCTGCAGCCAAGGCCCTCACATTCTTACTCCTTCTTGCACCTTGTGGCTTAGCAGTGGGAGTGCAAATGTGGTGGCAGTGCCATTGTCACCGAACCAAGCCTGAGAACTTCCACAAACACCTGGTGTGATGACACCCAGCAAAACTAGAGGGGGTGTCAGGAGGTGCGGGAAGTCACTGAGCCACACTCCCCTGCTCCCCTCAGGGGTTTGTGTCTAGACACAAGAAACACCACCAGCTCTGACCTGGGCAGGCCTCTGGGGAAGATGCAGCCCCTCCTGCTCTTGTTGGTCTTTCTTCTGCCCCCCTCCCGCCTCCTAGGTACGACTGGTAAGTGACCATCCCCATTCCAGAGGCCTGAGCCCACCCCACCAAACCCCTGTACTCCTGTCCCTTCTGCCCTGCATTGGCAGGGACTTTTCCTCCATTTACGCCCAGGAATTCTGAATGCCTGGTCCCACCCCACCCCAGACTGTCAAGTTTGATGCTGTATAGACACTCAACAAGGATGGCCGTCAGGAAGGTGTGCACTAAAAGGTTTAACAGCTGTTAGCCTCTCTCTGATCATCTAGAAAATGAGTTCTGTAGAGAAAAGGGTTGGGCAAAAGATGTGAAGCTACAAAAGACATTATTAAAACCCCTCACTCCGACCCAGAAAAGGGCACCTCAGACAAACCAGCTACTGTCATGGAAGTTGTCGCTGGACCCTGCTTAAGAACCAGTTAAATTTCCCAGGAGGTGTAAGTTGGCTGCAGTCTCTCAGCTTCCACTGCAGTGAGCAGGTGTCACAACCAAGTTCTCTGGCACAAGAACACACCACACCTGGTCTCCTCCTCATCTTGAAAGTGAATGCAGGCCATGCCCAGGAGAGGAGCCAGGTGTGACTGACCTGAGATGTGGCTGGATGACTGCACAGAAGCTCCCTGGCTGCCTTGGCTCTGCCCCAGCCTGAGCCACCATGTCCAGCCCCACCTCCCCTGCTTCCCAGGCCCTCGGCTGCTCCACTCTCTCTGGCTGTGCCCTCTCCCCATCCACATGGCCTTGAATCCCATCAAACATCAGGTAAAAGCTAATTGGAGTCCATCATTCATGCAGCCAACAAATGTTTACTGAGAGCCTAGGATGTATTAGGCACATGGAGTATGTTATTAGAAACAGCACCAACACGAGCTCAGAGCATCAGGAAACTCATTGAGTCCTGTTCCATCCCTTAGAGCTCCACAATCTGCAAGATAGGCCTTGTCTCCTCCATATGTGTGTCTGAGGAAGAGTTGGAGAGCAAGCACTGTACCCCTGTTCTTAGAGGGGGATTCTGAGGCCTGAGGTTCAGGGAAGGTTACTGGGCCACAGTGGGACCTAAGGGACCCTCCCTTCATTGTCTTTAGGGCACCTAGACCACCCACCTCAATCATCTCCTTCCCAAGCCTTCCCTCCTGACCACAGACACTGCCAGTCCACCCACCTTCAAGCCTTAACCTTCAGAGGGGACATGAAACCAAGCCCCACTCCAGTTCCTACATGGCCTACATTCACATTCAAGATGAGGAGACCAGGTGTGGTGTGTCCTTGTGATAGTGAACTTGGTCTGGACAGCTGCTCACTGCAGTGGAACGTGAGAGGCTACAATCAGGCTACACTGTCTGAGACCCCTACAGGGACCCTGTCCTTCATCCCAGGAGCTGCAGCCCAGGGCAGCTCCCAGGCTTTTAGTAACTCAAGCCCATGTGGCTTCATCAGAGGAGCCCTCTGAGATCATGACCGGGCAATGAAAGGGAAAGAAATAGGACAGGTAAGCTTTGGGCTCAGAGGGTCAGAGGTGCAGCAAGTGATGTAGTTGAGAAGATAGGGAGGGACCACTTTGGGCAAATAAAGCTGTGGTGGATGATGAACGCATGCATTAGAGTCAAAATGCAAGCACAAGTGATTTTGTGGTATTTCCTGAGTGCAAGAGAGAGCTCCCAGCTCCCTAACCTCAGTGTCATTAAGAAGCAGAGTCACTCAGCCCCCTGGATACTGTGGCCTCGATTTCCCCTACTCTAACCCCAGCTGTCACCTGCCCTTTAGCGCTCCTGGGCTATATCTCCTGTGACTCTACCACCCACCCACCTCCATCCCCCAGACCCCACTCTGCTCTCAGTGCAGGTCAGTCAGTGTCACCTGGGGGCCCACACCATCTAGGAGCAGGGGAAGACCCAGCAGGTCATCCTGGTGAAAAGAGCCATCCCACAAACTATAATCCTAGGAGCTTCTCCAATGACATCATGCTACTACAGGTGAGGAAAACTCCTGCTGTGCTTGCAGTTCTGGGTTCTCGCTGTGCCTCTCTCACTGTGACGTATTTCTTCATTTCTTCCTTTCCTGGCTGTCTGACCTGTCCCCGTGGTTCAGGGGTGAAGGAAGACACTGCAGCTTCACCTCAATGTCCAGGCCCAGAGGCCATGGGCAGACCTATACTCTCTTGCCTCTTCCCCATCAGCTGGAGAGAAACATCAGATTATCTAACGCTGTGAAGCCCCTACAACTGCCCAGGGGCGAGGGCTGGTGAGGCCAGGACAGAAGGGCACTGTGGCTGGCTGAGGGCCCATGAAGATGGAACTCTACCAACCACTCTGCAACAGGTGGAGCTGGCCTTTCAGAAAAATTAGGAATGCAAATTCCACTTCCCCAGATACCACCGCAAGGTCACCAGATTTGGGAAGGACATCCAGAGGAAAGGAAAGACTGGCTTTGGAGTCAAGTTTCAGCATTTACCTTGACAGGTCCCAGGAGAGAACTTGGGAAGCTCTGGGGCATGGGAGTGGTCATCTCTTCATGCCTCGTCCTGAGAGTTTGGACAACCTCCACAAACCCAGTCTTTGGTGTTGTCCCCTGGGTGGATCAGGGGTGGAGGTGAGGAAGAATCAGTCACCCCACACCAGTGTTATCGCCAGAGTGTCCCTGGGTTTTGGAGAGAAAGGCTTAGCATGGATCAAGCTGGAAGGGACAGTTGAAGCCAGGCTGGAGCCGGGGACCAAGGGAGGCAACAAGGCCGGCCCTGACCCTGATCCCCCCACAGCCCCAAACACAGACCACCCGCCCCTGGGCGCCGGGAGGGCAGGACCCCAAGGAGTCCAGCTCAGTCTTTCCTCTTTTGGCTCACAGGGAGACTCAGGGGCCCCCTCACGTGTAACAACAGGCCCAGGGTATTTTCTCCTGTGGAGAAAAGAACCTCCAGGAGTCTTCATGAACGTCTCAGACTTCCTCCCCTGGATACAGAGAACAATGAAGAGCCTCTAACAGCAGGCGTGAGACTGGCATTCCTCTTGGCTTGACCATCCATCTGGGGGCAGAGGCAAGAATCCCATGGGGCGGGCAGTGTGGAGTACAGGGCCATAATAAACACATCTCTAGAGCCAATGCCACAGAAGTCTTACTCAGTGAACCCCTTTCAATAGACAACAACACTGCTCCACGCGCCCTCTGCTGGCAATTCTGGGCTTGCTTGCATCCTCTCCTTAAGCCTCATATTGCCTAAACCCCAGGCAGCCTCCATCTCTTTCCACTTTGCAAGCATTTTCTCTCCCTAAAACCCCTTTGAATGTGCTGGTTCTGAGCTCCATTATTTAAAAAAAAAAAAAAAGTACTGGCTGAAGGAGAAATTTCTTACTATCAGGACCAACCACCCGAACAAGCAATAAAGGAGGAGCCAGTTCATTAAGTCCAAACAAAGGCCATGCCATGGGCACATGTTTCCTGTTTCCAGGGCCTCTCTCTCCAGTGGGAGCAGGATTCTCAGGAGGCTCAGATGCTCCTATGATGGCCCTTCAGCCTACTCAGGTCCCATTTCCCTGCCCTGCCCAGCCCTGGGACAGCACTGAGCTAATTCAGCCTCCTTCCTCCCTGGCTGACCTTCCCACACCAGCCCTGTTTTCCATCCTGAGTGCCCGGACACCAGATTCTTCTCCCACCACCACCCCCCACCCAGAACACCCTATTTTGAGCCAGCCTCTCTCTCACCTACCTACCACAGTTCCCTGAATATCCTGCGTGAATTCTCCTCTCTATTTTCCTCACCATACTGAACTGCCAGCCCATCTGATACCTATCAGAAGAGCCAGAATCTACTTCCCCACCTGGGAAGGACCAGCTTCAGCGCCTTCCAGCCCAGCATCCCCCCAAGAGCTCAGCCACTCAGCTTCCTCAGCCCCTTTCATCCTGGCCTGGCCACAGGTCCTGCCTCCCCCTGCTGGCAACCTGGGTTATGGCACCTTTGTGAGCCAGAGGGCTCCAAGGTGCATGGCTGCAAAGTACCACTTTGCCATCCAACAATAGATCAAATGTCCTTCTATCTTTGTCACAGGAACAAACAGGCTCTGTCCCTGCCATTGGGACACTTGCCGTGATGAGAAATTTCCTCTAAATTTTCCTGGTTCTACTCCTCCACCAGGCAGATCAGTTTAGCACAGATAGGTCTGTACTTGGAATCCACAGGAAATTTGGTCTTGAAAATAATTAAATTCTCAGTATTTTCTCTTTATTGCACATACAATTTCACATGCCTGATCGTGTTTGATTCCAGGATAACAGTATGAAATGGAGGCCTATGTGTCCTGAGTTTTCCAATTCACTCAGTGGAGTCCATGTCGGGAGGTGAGGGAGGAAGCAGCCAGGGCAGCCTTATCTTTACTTACAGAACATGTAGAAGGCATTAGACTCAGCCCGCAAACCCACAAAATGCCACATTTCAAGTGCAAGGCAGTTCATTGTGACCCAGATGACCCTATTTCAGAGTCCTGTATCCTCCAAACAGCACCACCGATGGCTGGTATGACAGAACACAACAAATTCACAACAGCTGCACAAACAAGGATTCAAGTGGGACCCACATCGAAAGGAAAAACAACTTCCTTTAAAAGAATAATAAATAAATCACAAGGATATGAGGAACAAAACCCAGTACATTTAAGTGTAAGCTGGAAAGCAAATAAAAGCTCATTTTCACTAGACCGTCCCTACATCCATGTGCCAAGTGTTCTCTGGGGCTCCCAGCCCTGGCAGAAAGAAAGGATATAAAAGTGGCTGCCAGTGGCTCCCAACAACCAGGGCGAATGTCAACAGGATGGATCCGGATCCCGGGCCTGCAAGGGCATCCCACCACCTGCCCAGAGGGCCGATTGTGTCCCGGCCTCCCCCACCCACCTCAGGACCTCACCCATGTGTGAATTTCGTGCACTGGGCCTCTAGTTATGTAATAATAGACTCCAAATTGGAATCAATATAGGGAATTGGTAAAATATGGCACATCATATTATGTATGTACTAGAGGCCCGGTGCATGAAAATGCATGCATTGGAGGGGGGCATCCCTCAGCCCGGCCTGCCCCCTCTCACAGTCCTGGAGCCCTCAGGGGCGGGAGGCAACCTGGTGATCAGGGGAGGGAACGCCCCATCACACTTCTGCTGCTGCCACTACCAGCAGCACAAGCCTCAGCAAGCCCTGGTTATCTGAGTCTCGGGCTGGCCCTGGGCAGCTGGGCAGCTGCCATCCAAGGCTTGCCTGAGCCTTGGGTGTCAGCTGGGCAGTGGCCATCCAAGGCTTGCCCATGCCTCAGGCCGGCCATGGGCAGCTGGGAAGCTGAGGGGACTGAGGGACTCCGGAGGCAGGCGCCCAGAGCGGCTGAGGGGACAGGGCGCCGCCATCTTGTGGCTATGGGCACCGCCATATTTGAGGCCAGGGCAGTCAATTAGCATATTCCTTCTTTATTTGATAGGATTATTCAAGCCATTCACAGCTGTATTATCCACTGCTCTAGAGAACTAGGCTAAGGGAATTTTAAAAAGAAATAAAACTAGGCTAAGAATATTAACTAAAGAAAAACTAAATAAACATTGGAAAAGACAAAGCACACCAACTAATAAAAGCAAATTAAGATAGTAATAAATTTTTACTTTTCTGATTAGGAAGAATTTACAAAAGTAATTACACTCAAATTCAGTTGGACATTGAGAAAATGGCATTTTCATACCTTGCACATAAATCTCCTTTTTAAAAAAAGTATAAAGGAGTCTTTTACCTAGCTATCAACCACACCAAGAAATTTAGATTATTTCTCATAGATTTGTTTAAAAATCAAATCTTAGAAATAATGCCAACGTCTAGCACTAATTTGGGGATTCGCTTAAAAAGTTACATATGAACCCAGTCAATGTTGCTCAGTGGTTGAATGTCAACCCATGAACCAGGAGGCCACAGTTCAATTCCCAGTCAGGGCACATGCCCAGGTTGCTGGCTCAATCCCCAGTAGGGGGTGTGCAGGAGGCAGCCGATGGATGATTCTCTTTCATCATTGATGTTTCTATCTCTCTATCCCTCTCCCTTCCTCTCTCTGAAAATCAATTAAAACCTTTTTTAAAATTACATATGATCAAGCACTATGGGACCTATAAAATTATGACATAAATTACATTTTGTCATAGGGAAGAATGGTATATTTAAGGCAAAAGCAGGTTAGACATCGGTATACAGTCATATGTCACTCAATGACAGGGATACATTCTGAGATTTTGTGATCATAGGTGCACTTACACAAACCTTGCCCACCACACACCTCACAAAACACAAGACTGAACAAAGCACCAGAAAAAAGGATGCAGTCAAGAGACATGGTACATGTGAGATGTATAAGGCTGCGGGCCTAACATGCATACTGTTTCATAGCAAACTTTTTAAGTGGAGGCCTGGGCCAGGGAGTGCGGAAAGCTTTGCTTTCTCCGTTGCCGGGGGCAACCCTGGCCTGCTCTCTCCAGCTCCATGGCTGCCGCCATTTCTGTTAAGATTTGTTTACCTTCTATAATTGAAACTTTGTAGCTTGAGTGGAGGCTTAGGCCTAGCAAGGGCAGGCAGAAAACTTGGCTTCCTCTGTTGCCTGGGAAATCTTGCTCTCTGTGGCTGTAGCCATCTTGGTTGGGTTTATTTACATACTCGCCCTGATTGGCTGGTGGGCGTGGCTGGTGGGCGTGGCTTAGGCATAGCGAAGGTGCGGTCAATTTGCATATTACCCTTTTATTAGGTAAGATAGAGAGCACAGCAAGGATGTACCTTCTAAAAAATCCCCATCCCTGGATAGAGAATGGGGATTTGGATGATGGGTCTCATATCCTGGATGAAATAGGATATTATAAGTTTCAAGCCAGGTTCTGACAGCTCTCAACAGAATGCACCCACCAGGCCTTGCATGCATACAGAGAACCCTCTGAGACACAAAGTTTCTCTCACCTTGAGGAGGAAGCGGCAAACAGAAGACCTCAACTGTCCTAACTTTTACTGAGAGTTCCTTCAGGCTCAAGTGACCTAAGAAAGTTGCCATCAGGGGCACAGCCTTGTTCTGCCATTTTCCTTCTCTGCCAGCACACTCCACCCACCCATCAGAGAGAACTACTCAATCTGCCTTGACAGCTTCTAGAAAAAGGTGAGAGTATCCAGGGTTTCAGCAAGTGGCCAGGGCCCGAAGGGTGAGTTCAGGCAGGCTTCCATCCCAGAGGGATAGGAAATGAGGTAGTAGGCAGCTAGCAGCTTCTGTGCCTTCTTGAGATATTATTGAATTAGATGGGTTTAGGGTCCTGGGACGCCATGCCCAAAGCTTCTCTCCTTGTACCCTGGTTCCCATTTCTGCTGAACATGACTCAGCGGCTGTGGGAGATCCAGTGTTGCTTTCCCCCAGGTCACTGGCAGTTTGTAGATGAACCTCCTGGCCAGCCAAGGGTGATGAAACCTATTACACCAACAGAAAAATTGGAATGGGAACCCTCAAGTCCCCACCCTACCCTTCCTTCCTCTCTTGGGGATTAAAAGCCTGGCAGGAGGAAGCACCAGCAGCAACTGACTGGTCAGCCTTCCTGGGAAGATGCAGCAACTCCTGCTCCTGGTGGCCTTTCTCCTACCCGCAGGGGCTGGGGCAGGTGAGTGACCATCCAAACCCGCAGAGGCCCAATTCCATCCCATAGACTCTGGGCCCACACTGCCTCAGCACTTCCTCACTGTGTGTCATTGGGCACAGTATCTGCATTCACAGTTCCCAGGTATTTCATCTATAAATAGAAATAACAGCAATGCCACCTCATGGAGTTGTAAGATGGTTACATTAGTTAGTGTACATGGAACTCTTGGAATTGCCCCTAGCATGTAGAATGTGCTCTGTAACTCTGCTCTATGAATTTTTCTGCAGCCCATATGCCAAAGCCAAGGAGACAAGGATACACAATAACAGTCCCCTCAGCTCATATCTAGATTCCTAAAAAGCAGTCTGAGCTGGTCATGAGCTGGACTTAGAAGGACCAAGAAGAGAAAATACCAGGGAACTTCAGGGAGAAGCCACTCCAGAGGGCTCTGGTTGCAGACAGCAAGCTCTCCCCAACCTGAGAGGCTCAACTGGCCTTTCCTGCAGCAAGGGTTGTTCTTATTTTGGAAAGGAGGGGAGCTAAGTTCTGGGATGGGGGCCCAGCAATGTTTCCTGTAAAACCCTGAAGCCTCTCCCATAATGTGGTACCCTGTAAACCCCAATTCTCAATATATAATCCTAATCTTCCTTTCCCTGCATCATCTCTGTAGCCTCCTCAAATCTAGCCTTTCTGAAGTCACCACACTAGTGCCCTCACCCCTGGTTCAGCGAGCACAGAGATAAGTGCTGAATACTTCCTTCCAGGGGAGATCATCGGAGGCCAAGAGGCCCGGCCCCATTCCCGCCCCTACATGGCATACCTCGTGATACAAACTCCAGGGAGAGTGAGCACTTGTGGGGGGTTCCTGGTGCGAGAAGACTTTGTGATGACAGCAGCTCACTGCTGGGGAAGGTGAGCAACTAAGGAGCTCTCCGGCGGCCATTAGGCAGGCTCAGGAATTAGTGTTCATGAGAACATAAGGCTGAAAGCAAGGTTCTAGCAATGGCAGGGAGGGCGGGAGGGTGAGAAGAGGTTGGGAAAGTCCTGGGGGATGGGTAACAGGCTAGTATAAATTCTGGAGGAGAAAATGACACAAAAAGCATGCATTAAAACTCAAAATATGACTTCAAGCTATTTATCCTATTTATCAATTTATCCTTGAGGTCCCTGTGTCCCCTACCACCCCCAGTTTAAGGCTTTGGAGAAGCAGAGGACACAGAGATCTCAACCCCAGAGACTTCCTGTCCCCTCACTTCCTTCAGCTGCAGTTTTGCTGCCCTGGGCTCTCAGCTGCCCTGCACAGCTGGTGGACTTTAGCACATGCAGCTCATACCTACCCCTAAGCCACCATTTCTTTGCAGAACTATAAATGTCATCCTGGGGGCCCACAACATCAGGAAACAGGAAAGGACCCAACAGCGCTTGTCTGTCCTCAGAGCTATCCGCCACCCTGGATATAGTGAGCAGAGACTCCTGAATGACATCATGTTACTGCAGGTACCATCTGCCTGACCCTCTGGTCCTCCACCTGAGCTGGCTCCTTCCCCAGCATGGGGGTTTCGTGGAGGAGGAAGCAGGGGCAGAGTCCCAAGGGTGGTGGGTGAGGGCTGCATAGACATTCCCTGAGTGCCTGCACTCTTCCTGCCAGCTGGAAAATAGAGCCAGACAAAATCGATTTGTGAAGCCAGTGGCTCTGCCTCAGTCCCAGATCAGACTGAGTCCTGGGTCCTTGTGCACTGTGGCTGGCTGGGGCCTGGTCAGCCAGCACAGGAGAACAGACACACTTCAGGATGTGCAGCTGAGAGTGCAGAGGGATCAGGAATGCAGCCGTCGCTTTGAGCCCTTCAACGGCCAAACACAAATTTGTGTAGGCAACCGGAGGGAGAGGAAGTCTGCCTTCCAGGTAAGGCCACTGGCATCTGCAACACTACCTGAGACAGGGGGGCTGGGCAGAACAGGGCAGTGGGAACAGACTATATCCCCACAGCCTGTCTGGGGGCCAGACCAGAGTGAAGTGTGGGTGGAGAGGTTCCCATCAACCCAGTCTCTGAGGGAAGGGGAGGAGCAAGGGACACACAATGGATACACATGCAGCGTTTTCATGGGAAAGGGCAAGATACCTTGACTTGAATTGAGCTAGAGACAGTCACCACAGCCAGGTTGAAGCCTAACCAATGAGAGACCCAGGAGCTTGACTTCTGCACCTGCACCAGCCCTCCCCCCAGCCCCGCCCCCGAGGGCCAGACCTTAGGGCCCCAAGCATGGGAGGTATGAAGTTCAGGGGCCTGGCTTAGTGTCCCTCCCTCTCATCACCCACAGGGGGACTCCGGAGGCCCGATGGTGTGCAACAATGTGGCCCAGGGCATTGTCTCCTATGGAAGTAATAATGGGACTCCTCCAGGAGTCTTCACCAGGATTTCCAGCTTCCTGTCCTGGATAAATAGAACAATGAGACGCTTCACACAGCAGGGGAATCAAACTGAGACCCCCTATGACTGACTTTCTTCTCTGGGACAGCCGGGGTTGGCATAACTTAATAAATGACCATATCTAGAGTCAAAATAACTGACTTTGCATCATTCTGTACAAAACAAATGTATCCAGGACTGGGTCTGAGCTCCTTCAGGAAAATGGGGTCTTTTCCTCAGGGCAAATGAACCTCCCACAATCCATCCTGGCGGACAGGATGAACTACTTCCCAGCCACCCATTCCCCATCTCTCCTCCCCCACACAGCTTTGGGGAATGTGTTCAAATGGAACAGAGAGGCCTGGACATTTCCTCCTCTGCCTTTTCTACAAAACTCTGTCCTGAGAAGAATGGTCGGTGCAGTGGAAATATAAGGGCATTGGTGATGGCTGCAAAACAATGGGAATGTATTTAATGCCACTGAACTGTACACCTAAAAAATGGTTAATAGGTAAATTTTTATGTTGTGTATACTTTACCACAATTTAAAAAGTAAATTGTGATACAAAAGGGACAAATCTCTAATGATAGTAGACTTGTTTGGAAAAAGTGGGCAGCAACCTCCTCTGCCATGACCAGCAATGTTGGAGCTACTTTTCCCTTCTGAGTTCTCGGGTGTCTGAGTCAAGAAGAAGAGGCACCACATCTAGCTAACATCACAGACCCCAGAAGTAGCTCCATCCCAGCATTTTCCTCCTGTGAGCATGACACTAAAAGCAATAACAAATTACAAACTCGTTAATAACAGCCTCACAAAAGCAGCCAAGCTTCTGTCCCAACACATGGCTAAGCTGAGGCACCGATGCCTTCTGCCCTTGGTCAGAGAAACAGAATTGTGATCAGCAGGTGTGAGGTCAGGTGAGACAGAGGTAAAGTGGGGAGGAAGGAGACCAGATAGAGACAACTGTATGCCAATATTAACTGGATCCGTGGGGAAACCTGGGAGAATGGGGGCCTGAGCCATGTCTGGGGGTGGAGAAATGTAGCCCAAAGGAGCATCCCAATAGCTCAGAGGAAATAATCTATCAGAAAAATGTGATATCATAGGCAAATGTACAAGAAATTAGCTACGGAAATTGCTAGAACTCATGGTTCTATGTGACAAGATTCACTCAAATAAACATTTGCTTTGGGCCAAAGGTACACCCTCTCATCTTTGATATTCTATGCTTCTAGAACTTCATAAATATTATTTAATAGGTACTTGGTATCCCACACTTATTTAATAAATCACTACAACATTGCAGAACATACTTGTGGTTTCCAAACTGAAAATGGGGAGGGGGCATAAATAATCAAAGGCAAGAGAGCAATGACAGACCCTCAAAGGAACTGTCATGCATGGGATAAAGAAAGAAAATGAGAAGACACTTCACATGTTCCACCTCTGGGGAAGACTGTCCAAAAGATGCAGAAGCAGCAGAAGCATTTTGTCCAGTTGGAGATAAGATTTCAGAAGTCTTCTTCTATCCATTTTATAAAAGAACAAAGAGAAGTCATCCAAACTCTTAGGCTGACTGCTTGTATTAAAAGTAGAATCAGTCCTTGAAACTTTCCCCTCCAAAAGCCCTCAAGTACCTCTGTGAGGAAACTGTGTGAGCAACAAAGCCCAGTTCCTCACCAGGGACAAGAATCTCTGCATACATTACAGTCTTCACTGAGGCACCAGATTACTTGGGATGGAGGACAGGAGTGACCTGAGAGTGAAAAGCCACGGCCAGCGTGGCTTTCGGGTTCAAAGGCTTGGAGAAAAAGTTGACGTGCAAATTGAAACACAAGACAAGAAGTAATAATTTTGAAATTATGGGGGGAAGCCAGGGAAATTTAACTGTAGTAGTCAAGTTCCCCAGAGTCTCCGTTCCCAGCTGCTTTTATTTACTAGAATACACAATTGCCTTTTAGGAATGCAAACAAACATACCAAAAGTGATTGTTTAGTAAACAGTAAGATTATCAGGTTAGGGGGGAGTTTGCTTTAGGCCATTGAGTCAGCAGTAGGTAATAAAATGCAAATTCACCCTGTGAATATCAAAGGAGCCCAGGTCAGCCTTCTGATGGACTTCTCGCATTTATATTAATTACTGTTGATCTTGGTTTCCAGCACCTGAGAAACTCAAAGTGAGTGGCAAAGCTTTGTTTTTCCTCTTTCAGTCTCTACCAGCATGCCCCCAACTACTTTAATATTAGGGTCTTTTAAATCTTTGAAATATCAACAATTCGAGAATAACATTGGCTTTAGTGGAATGATCAGAAACCACAAAGTGAACTCAAGTGCATTTGTCTGTCAAACCCCTTCTCTCAAAATCTCATCCTGTCATTTCCTTATCTTTCTAGTACTCTCAACATCCCACCTCCACGTTATCACCAATATCTGATCCTCATCCCCATCTCCAACAGTTTGCAGTTGCCTGAAACAACCAAGAACTTGATGGATGACTGGGCCCTTGGCTAGTGTATTTTAGGAGAGATCAGTGTTTGGCACTTTTGCATTTATACCCCCCTAAAAATGGGGGCAATCAAAAAAATGAAGTTCTACAAAGAGTAGGATTGGATAGCTTCAGGCTCCTCCCCAGCCGGGCCCTGGCCAGAGCTCGTGCAGGAGGCAACCAATCAATGTGTTTTTCTCACATTGATGTTTCTCTCTGTCTTTTCCTCTCTCTTCCATTCTCTAAAAAACAATGAAAAAAGAAAAAGAAAAAGAAAACGAGGGCTATAACTCTTCATTCTCCAAGCTAAGCGTGGTTATCTATCCCAGATGCTATTGTCTGAGCCAAGAATGAAAGAGCTCATTTCCTAGATGTCACCTTCTCCCTGTGCCCACTCTCCCTGAGCCTCTCATCTCTACCAGGGCAGATACTCAGAACCTAACCAAGCCATTGAAGTGGTGCCTCAGCTCTTCACCCACGGCCCTACTGGAGACTGGCTCCCACCCAGTCTCCTCCAGTTCATTGCCCCCTCTCACTCTGACTTCTAGTCCTTTGTACTCTTACCTCTTAATCCTGAGGGTAAATGCTCTGGAATGGTAAATCGTGTTGGGGTTCAGGTTGCATTAGGCCTGCTCCTCTCCAGCTGCTAGACAAAGCACATCTGAGGACGTTCATTCACATAGTCATTTGTGGGTGGTTTACTACCTGCCTGACTCAAGATGGGGGGAAAGAAGCCAGAGTGTTCTGCTCGATGAGCTCAAATCGTTCAGGTCTTAGATCAGACCCTTCCTGGAAGTAAACAGGACACAGGGGTCTGAGAAGCTTGGGAACAAAGAAGCAACCAGGGTAGGTCAGAGAGAGTAATTTCCAGGTCTTCTAGGACAGTCTATCCTAAAGACAGAGCCTTTTCCCTTAACATGGATTTGAAGTGTGTTTGATTCAGAACAAGGGCTGAGCTCTTCCTCTGTATGGGAAAAAAAAACTGAGAACTAAGCAAGGCAACAAGTCATGCTGGCAGCCTGCCTTGCTGCCCACAGAAGCCTGAAGACCAATACAGACTACCCCAGCCTCTGGTCATCCCACTGTCTCACACCACCAGGCAGTGCCTATGAGCAGAGATCCAGGGCAATTTTCTCTTTCAGGGGAGATTAAATGGGGCAGAGAGGCCAGCCTGCACTCCAACTCTACGTTGCATCTGTATGTTTCTATAGTAACAAACAAGGCTGGAGCAGATGTGGGGGTTTCCTGGTAGGAAATGACTTCATGCTGGCAGCGGCTCACTGCAGTGGAAGGTGAGGAACACCAATGAGTCCTTGTCTTCCTGCAGACCCCTGGTACCATCCCAGGGCCTGTAAACCTGGAAGGTCTTTGAATATGCAGAGCCAATGTCTAGTCAGAGGAGCCATTTGATCTTCCAGGGGGCCAGGGCAAAGTGAGTGTGGATACAGGGGTGGAACGTGTGGATAGAGGCCTGGCTGACAAGACAGGCTGCTGAAGAACTAGGCCTGGGTCACCACTGCAAATCAAAGAAAGGCCACACTGTCCACTTTTCCCTGCTCCTAATCCGGCTCACTGTCAGTCTGCTTTAGGCCTGCCTTTCAGGGATTGCGTTATTGTCCTATCCCCCTTTCCTTTACAGCAAAAATGGGAAACCTCCCTGGTTCTACACTAGGATCTCGAGCTTTCCACACTGAATAAAAAGAAAAAATACTTCAAACTGCAAAGACCAGACTGAGGCACTCCAGGATTGACTCACCCATCATCACTCTGGGGCAAGGCCAGAACTACACTGGGAGCGGGAGGGGTTCTGCCAGAGATTTAATAAGCTTCCATTTCTAGAGTAGAAATCACTGGTTCCTTCTTTATTCACTAAATAGCCTATAGCTAATTGAGTGAATTTTTCTATAATCTCTGAATCTTTTTTTAAAAGATTGGATTCAAACACCTACCTTGGAGAAGTCTAGGCTGAAAAGAAGTGGCTTGCTGAATGTCTGTCGTTGATGAGTGTGTTTAGACTATGGAAAAGTGTATGTTGGGTATAAAAGTAATTTATATTCATCATAGAAATGTAGTAAATCCAGAACACACAAATAAGAAAATGAAAATTACTGAGAATTCCACCACCCAGAGATGATCATCACTGATGCATCTAAGCATGTTTTTCTTTGTGTTCATAAGGTGCTGCTTCTTGCACAGAATTGGGATTAGGCTGTTTAGAACTCATAGTGCCTTCCTTTCCATTACTCTGTCTTCTGCTATCACACTGATGAGTGTTGTGATACTCTGTTTGCAAATGATGTAACTTCTAGGCCCAGGGACATCAGAGACAAGATTCTCTAGACACTGGACCAGCAAAATGTCACCCACAATATAAAAGGGGGGACATCCAGCAGGTCACCTGTGCTCAAAGCCTTCCCTCACAAGGATTATAATTATAATTCAAAGGACAACCACATCCTACTACTGAAGGTACCACCTTGCTGAGTTTCAGGTGCACTTGTACAAGATCGAAGAACTTCTCCAGGGACATCACATTACTACAGGTAAGGAAACCTCCTGCTGCTCTTGCTCTCCTGGGTCCTCATTATTTCTCCTCCCACCAAGACCTGTCCCTTCCCTCCTTCCTATCCTGGCCACGTGATCACTGCCAGTGGCTCAGGGGGGAGAAAGACAGTGCAGCCCCATTTCAGTATCCAGGCCCAGAGGCCACTGGCAGACCTTTGCTCTTTCCCCATTAGCAGTTAAGAAAAGCCACAAAGACATGGGGCCCCCCTGCCTGTCCAGGGGGAGACCGCGGTAAGCCCAGGACAGAAGTATGGGCTGCTGGTGGTGGATCACAACAGGCACTTCGGACACTCTGCAGGAGGTGGAGCTGACCGAGTAGGAGGACCCTGAGTGTGAATCCCACTTCCCCAGATGCTAAAGATTTGTGTAGGGGACACAAGGAAGATGAAGACCAGCTTCAAGGTCAAGTCAGGTTTCCAGCGTTTACCTAGACAGGTCCCAAGAGGGAGGAACTTGGGGAGCTCTAGGATATGGGAGTGACCATACCTTCATGCCTCAGCCTAAGAACTAGCACAGACTGGGTCCAAGAATCTAGTATTTTTAAAAATATATATTTTTTATTGATTTCAGAGAGGGAGAGATAGAAGCATCAATGATGAGAGAGAATCATTGATCAGTTGCCTCCTGCACACCCCCCACTAAGGATCAAATCTACAACCTGGGCATGGGCCTTAATGGGGAATCGAATCACGACCTCCTGGTTCATAGGTTGGTTCTTAACCACTGAGCCACGCTGGCCGGGCAAGAATCTAGTCTTTCCTGGAGGGTTAGGAAGGATCAGCCATCCCCACAGCACAGTGAAATTAAAGAGATTTGGAGATCTGCAGGTCCTGCAGTTTCCAGTCCACTCAGTGGAGTCCAAGTCCGGAGATGAGGTAGGAGGCAGCCAGGGCAGCCTTATCTTTACTTACAGAACATGTAGGGGGCATAAGACTCAGACCGCAAACCCACAAAATGCCACATTTCAAGTGCAAGGCAGTTCATTGTGACCCAGATGACCCTATTTCAGAGTCCTGTATCCTCCAAACAGCACCACCAATGGCTGGTGTGACAGAACACAAATTCACAACAGCTGCACAAACAAGGAGTCAAGTGGGACCCACATCGAAAGGAAAAACAATTTCCTTAAAAAGAATAATAAATAAATCACAAGGATATGAACAAAACCCAGCACATTTAAGTGAAAGCTGGAAAGCAAATAAAAGCTCATTTTCACTAGACCGTCCCTACATCCATGTGCCAAGTGTTCTCTGGGGCTCCCAGCCCTGGCAGAAGCACAGGTGAGAGAAGAGCTGAGTGCACATGTGAGATGAGCAGGTGAAGGGTAGATGGTGCAGGAACTAAGGGGCCACTTCAGTCAAACAAGAGCCCCAGGAGGAACCATCACACAAAAGAAATGGAGGCCCCATACAGTCAGCCATGAGGAGCTCCCTGGGGACCCAGGTGTAAGGCAGAGCCAGCAGCAGAGAGTCCACGGCTACCCAACCCCAAGGGCAAGGTGTGTGGCCTTGAAGGACAGCACCTGGTGGGTGTCTTCCTCTGCACTTGACACAGGATGACTGAGCATCATGAGGACAAGGTTGCTCTTGACAGTACACGTTTCCTTAAAATGATTTCTAAGTATGTTTACATTTATTTCTCCCTCTTTTGATGTAGTGATTTTTATTTCTAGAACCCTTATTCTATGGAAGGTCTAAAGTGTGTGGTGGGGTGGGAGGGTTACTCACAACAATATTCATCACACCGTTATTTAATAACTAGAAGCCCAGTGCACAAATTCGTGCATGGGTGGGGCCCCTCTGGGTGGCCTACAGGGATCGGGCCTAAACCCACAGTCCAATGCCGCCTGCAGCTCCTACCTGCTGCTCCCACTCATCCCAGCCCCACTGTGCCTGCCGCAGGCTCGCACCCTATCAGTCCCAATTGGGAGAGGCTCGTGCTGCTACAGCAGCACTCACCAGCCATGAGCCCTGTGTCTGGCGCCCTCCTGAGGTGTGTGGCCTGTGGGATCAGGCTGAAACTGGCTCTCTGACATCCCCTAAAGGGTCCCAAATTGCAAGAGGGCACAGGCCAGGCTGAGGGACCCCACCAATGCATGATTGGGCTGGAAGGGGACCATGGGAGGGCTCCAGGGCATGTCTGGCCCATCTAGCTCAGTCCCAATTGGTCGGACCCCAGGGGCAAACTCCTACCTGTTGGAGAGTCTGCCCCCTGGTGGTCAGTGCACATCATAGCGTGCAGTTGAGCAGCCTTAGCATATTATTAGCATATTACGCTTTGATTGGTTGAACAGTCAACTGATCTCTGGATGACCAGACACTTAGCATATTAGACTTTTATTATATAGGATAGACTACAAATTGGAATCATATTAATGTCCAAAACAGGGAAAAGGTAAAATATGGTACATCACATTATGTATGTAGTAGAGGCCTGGTGCACAACATTCATGCACTGAGGCTGGCCTGCATCTGCTCGCAGTCCAGGACCCCTCAGGGGATGTCCGATGGCTGGGGAGCGGGTTTAAACTGGTTGTCGAACATCCCCCCAAGGGGTCCTTAAAACAACCGCAGAGGCAGGAGAGGCTCCCGCCACCACCACTGCGCTAGCCAGCTGGCTTCTTTCTGAGTAGTGCTCCCCTTGTGGGAGCACACTGACCACCATGGGGCAGCTCCTGCATTGAACATCTGCCCCCTCATGGTCAGTGCTTGTCATAGCGACTGGTCATTCTGCCGTTCGGTCAATTTGCATGTTAGGGTTTTATTATATAGGACTAGAAGCCCAACGCGTGAAATCGTGCAAGACCCAGACCCGCCGCGCGGGCAGAACCCAGACTCCCTCCCACCATGCCACAAGACTGAGACCCATCGTGCTGCAAGACCCATCAATACACCTCCTGGTGACCAGTTATTTGGTCGTTCCAGGAATCCTAGCATTATGGCCACTGGCCTTTTATAATACAGATTATGCAAGTCATTCATACCTGTATTATCCACTGCTCCAGAAAACTAGGATGAGAGAAAAAAAAAGAAAGAAAGAAAGAGAGAGAGAGAGAGAGAGAGAGAGAGAGAGAGAGAGAGAGAGTGTGGGAGGGAAGAAAGGAAGGAAGGAAGGAAGGAAGGAAGGAAGGAAGGAAGGAAGGAAGGAAGGAAGGAAGGAAGGAAGGAAGGAAGGAAACTAAGCTTAGAACATTAATAGACAAGTTATAAGAAAAACTAAAGATTTGGGGAAAAATCAAAGTTTACTAATTAATGTGATTTCAAATAGCAATAATTTTTTGTTTATCTGGTTAAGAAGAATTTACAAATAATAATCATACTTAGCTTCAGTATGGCCATTGAGAAAATAACATTTTCACACTTTGTACACAAAGGTCCTAAAAATAAAAAAGGCAGTCTTTTACCTAGCCATTAACCACACCAAGAAATTTGGACAAGATTATTTTTTATACATCTGTTACATAAGTCAGAAACAATACCTATGTCTAGCACAAACTTGGGGATTAGCTTTTAAAATGTTACATATGATTGAACACTATGGAACCTTTTAAAGTTAAGACATAGAAGTACAATTTGCCACATAGAAGAATGTTCACCAGGTATGATTAAGTCAAAAGCATATTAGAGAGCATATACAGTCATGCACAGCTTAATGACGGGGATACATTCTGAGAAATGTGTCATTAGGATATTAGTATTAGTATTGGTTGTGTGAACATCAGGGAATGTACTTACACACACCTAGATGGTATAGCCTACTACACACCTAAGCCATATGTCATAGTCTATTGCTCCTAGACTGCAAACCTGCATAGCAAGTTACTGTACAAAACAACACAAGTTAAAACAAGCACAAGATAAAATGTTGCAATCAAGAGACTTGGTAAACAGAAGATCTATGAGGTTGCTGCCTGCATAATACGCATACTGTTTTGCAGTATAAATAGTACACACTAAAATAAAAATAGCAAGTACAGAATAGTAAATATACAAACCAGTAACACTTGTTTATTATCATTATCAACGATTATGTGCTGGGAATTGTATGTATTATACTTTTACACGACTGGCAGCCAGCAGGTTTGTTTACACTGGCATCACTACAAACATGTGAGTAATGCCTTGAGCAAGTGTGGCTATGACATCACTAGGAACAGGAATTTTTCAGCTCCATTATAGTCTTACAGGACCACCATTGTATATGTAGTCTGTTGTTGACCAAAACATTATGGGTCTCATGATTGTAATCATCAATCAAATTTTTATTATACACATATTTTCCTTTTAAGCTTTTTTCTTTTTCCTGAATATTCATTTTCCTAATTTTTCTACAACTTTTATGTATTATTTAGATAATTTAAATGCCTATTTTTAAAATATGAATGAGATTCTAAAATGATATTCACAAATAGATTTTAATAAAATGAGGCAAAGGTTTATGTTGAATGATTTAAAGTACAGGATTCAAAACTAAATATATTGTAAACACATGTATATAAAAAATATACATGGAAAAAAAACCTAACCTGGAAATACAACTGTTAACAGTGGTCAGTTGGGGTAGTGGGATTAAAGCTGACATTTTCTTCCACATTTTAATTTATTAAATACTCTAAATTTTATCATTATTAAAATAATTTTATTTATTAAAATATTCTATGTCAAAAAAGGCAGACTTAAATAAGTTGGTACATATAATAGTTAAGCTAGCCCTAACGATTCTAACACATAAACTTAGCATTTCCTTGACTAACACAATAAAAGTCTATTTCTTATTCACACAGTCCAAAATGAGCAGTTCCCCTATTTACTTCAAGTGTCCCAGGTTGGACAATAAATTACATGGTCGACCCATGCAAACGGACCCTAAAATAGCTTCCAAGTTCCCCAGGTTCATCTGCATCAAAAACTGGAAGGGGATAGTCAGGCACGAGAGCATGTTATGGGCCAGAACTAGAAGGTGTCCACATCCTATCCACTCACATCCCATTTGCTATGACAGTCACACAGCCACACTTGGCTTTAAGTGACGCTGGGTAATGTAGTTCACCTATGTCCCCTAGAAGGAAAGGAAATTGTTTTTGCCAAACTGTTACCTCTTCTCTACTACAGTGTTTAACAGTGTGTGCTGTCTATAAAGATTAAGAGCCCTAAATATTATTCTGCTCATAAAACTAACATTTCCATTATAGAAAAAATTAGTCATATAAAGGTGAAAAAGAGTCCCATAAAATAGTTGTTCTGGTTGTTGCCCTTTTTTAACAGGATTAGTATCAACTTTACATCATTTTACATTCTACTTTTTCCTCTTAATATTAGATGAAGCAAACTGCTCCAGGCCATGAAGCATTCTTCTAACCTGGAAGCTTTAATAGCTGGATAGCATTTCATCCCATGAATATATCATGATTTATCCCACGATTTATATTTTGTAATATATCATATTACCATCTCCTATTGTTGAATACTTGGATAGTCTGAGCAGTTTGGGAAGAGGGTCTCAGGGAATATGTCCACCTCCAGCTCTTTCTCGCATTTATCCAGGGCCCCAGGGTCAGCGGCTCAAGCTCACAAGTAAACTTTTCTGCCAGGAACACTGAGAGCCTTGAGCCTTTTGTCAAATCTTTCTCTGCCACATCCAGGCTTTGCAGTCCCCTCTTTCCCGTTAACTACACTGATGGGAAGGTTTTATGCAGATTCCATTAGATTTCCTTTGTCACCTGCTCTTCCCTACAAGGAAGTGCCTCAGTAGCGCTGGCACAGTCTTCTCCCAGTACAGACACTCCATGAAATAATCACAAGCTTGTCAGTAGAGACTTCCCAAAGAGTTTCCAAAACACCCTTCAAAGGGTGACATTAAGGCAGCTCTGAGGATGTCCAGGATCCCTCAGAAGTTCAGGCCTCCCACAGAGCCACGAACAGTCTCATGGTGACTGACTAGAGCAGCATCAAAGGGGAAGTGACCCAACATCAGCTGGCAACTGCTTTCCCAGAAGAGTTGGGCATGGGGGCCCCAGCGGGAGCTGGGAAACAGCCTACGTTAATGTCCCAACATCCCAGAGGAGAAAACCGTTGTAACTGACGGAAATGTAATAAAGCAGTCCAAAGTAGATGTAACCAGCTATGGGTATTGTGAAGCAAAGTGCTGTTATTAATACAAATATTACAATTTTTATTAAGATAGAAAATAAAAACTTGCTTGCCCCATCTACTCTCAGATGGTCCCCTCTTCCTCAAAATGCTCTCTCTAATTCCCACTCTCTGGCAAATAGGCTTTTACATTGTTTTATTGTAAAATATACAGACATGAGCCGAAGCCCATTTGGCTCAGTGGATAGAGCGTCGGCCTGTGGACTGAGAGGTCCCAGGTTCGATTCCAGTCAAGGGCAGGTACCTTGGTTGTGGGCACATCCCCAGTGAGAGGTGTGCAGGAGGAAGCTGATCGATGTTTCTCTCTGATCGATGTTTCTAGGTCTCTATCCCTCTCCCTTCCTCTCTATAAAAAATCAATAAAATATATTTTAAATATATATATACAGACATGAGGAGTGCACAAAACATAAAGGTACAGTTTATAGGATAATTATAAGGCAAGCACTACAAATTATGTCAACTAGACCATGAAACATTCCAGAAATCACCCATATGTCTCCCACTGGTCAAAAGGCCCTCTCTGCTCTCCAACCCCAGACATAACTACTATTGTGACTTTTGTGATAACTCCTTCCTTGCTTTTCATCATAATTTTCCACCTATGTATACATTTCTATCCAATGATGTTTCATTATTGCTAGCATTCAACTTTATATAAAGAGAATCATACTGAATGCAGTCTTCTTGGGTTCTTTTGCTCAACATCATGTTTGTGAGTTTCATTTGTGAACTGCCTGTGCAATAGTCATTCCTTTTCATTGCTATACAATATCCCATTATATAAATACTAGTGGCTCGGTGCATGAAATTCATGCACAGGGGTTGGGGGTCCCTCAGCCCAGCTGGTACCATCTCCAATCTGGGACCCCTCAGAGGATGTGGGACTGACGGTTTAGGCCTGATCCCTAAACCATCAGTCAGACATCCCCCTTGCAATCTGGGACCACTGGCTCCTAACCACTCACCTGCCTGCCTGCCTGATCACCCCTAACCACTCTACCTGCTGGCCTGCTCACCCCCAACTTCCCCCTCGCCAGCCTGCTCCCCCCCAACTGCTCCCCCCGCTGACCTGCTCGCCCCCAACGGCTCCCTCCACCAGCCTGATTGCCCCCAACTGCCCCCCACTGCCAGCCTGCTTGCCCCCAACTCCCCCCCCACTGGCCTGCTCGCCCCCAACTGCCCCCCCACTGGCCTGATCACCCCCAACTGCCCTCCCCTCCTCGCCTGATCGCCCCAATCTGCCTCTGCCTCAGCCCTGCCACCATGGCTTTGTCCAAAAGGACGTCTGGAAGGTCTAATTAGCATATTACCCTTTTATTAGTATAGATGCCACAATTTGATTATCTGTGCTGCTGGTGATGGAACTTCCAAGTGCTTCCAGTTTGGGGCTATCATGAATAATGCATGACCTTTTTGGGACATGTATTTGATGGAAATTTGCACATGTTTCTCTAGGGTATACACCCAGGAGAGAGAATATAACCAACCTGGTGACTGTAACTGGTATCTCACTGTGATTTAAGGGGGAGGTTCTAACTACTGAGAGTAACACCTTTTCACATGTTTATTGACCACTTGGATTTCCTCTTTGGAGATGCAGCTATTCCAGTCTTTTGCCCATTATTCTACTGACTTGAATATCTTTTTCATATGTGTGTTATAAGCATCTTTGCCCCCTCTACAAAGTATCTTTTATTGCTCTTGATTTTAATAGATCAAATTAACAGTCCTTTTTATGATTAGTACTTTTATGTACAGGGGTAGACAAAAGTAGGTTTACAGTTGTGAGTATGCAAAACACATTGTTTATCCTTGTATTATTATTTATTAATGATTGTATTATTTATTTGTATTACAACTGTAAATCTACTTTTCCCACCCTTATATATAGCATTTAACATTTATACGTATCATAAAGACATTATTACATTACTAGAGGCCTGGTGCATGACATTCGTGCACTGGGGGGGAGGGGGTGCAGGGGGGTTCCTCAGCCCAGCCTGCACCCTCTCCCAGTTTGGGACCCCTTGGAGGATGTCCACCTGCTGGCCCAGGCTGATCCCCTCAGGGATCGGGCCTAAGCCAGCAGTCAGACACCCCTCTCGCAGTATGGGACTCCTTGCTCTTTACTGCCCATCTGCAGTGAAGGCAGGAGAGGCTCCTGCCACCACCGCTGCGCCTACCAGCCATGAGCCTGGCTTCTGGCTGAGCAGTGCTCCCACTGTGGGAGCACACTGACCACCAGGGAAAAGCTCCTGCATTGAGCATCTGCACCCTGGTGGTCAGTGTGCATCATAGCGACCAGTTGTTCCTGTGTCCAGTCGATTTGCATATTAGGGTTTTATTATATAGGATATTTTCAAATATTTATTCACACCTAAAATGGATTATTGGATATGGTGTGAGTAAAGGACAAGTTTTTCTTTTCCACATAGAAAATGTGTCCCTACAGGACACCATGAAGATACCTATTGTCCAAGCATCATTAATTGGGGAGGAAAAAAAGTCCTTTCCCTTCTATCTGTCATGAAATCTCCATCATAATTCAAGTGTCTATATACGTCTGTATCTGTCCAAATGGGTGTGGAATCTCTATTTCTGGTCCATTAGTCTATGTCTCTATGCCCCCATCAATACCACTCTAGCTTCATCACTATGGCTTTATTTGCTAAAGCAAGTCCTCCCATCTTATTCTCATTCCTCAAGAGTGTCTTGGCTATTATTGGCCATTTGTTTTTCTGCATATACCAGAAATCATTTAAGTTCTATAAAATCTCTCTTTAGTGCAATGAATCTATAGATCACTTTTTGGAGAATTGACATTTTTAAAATATTTTGTCTTGCAATCCACAAACATGGAATATCTTTATATTTAGGTCTTTTTAAGTATCTTTTAATAAAGTCTATGAGTTTCTTCAAAGAAGTCCTGCATACCCTAGGCCAGTGATGGCGAACCTATGACACGCGTGTCAGCACTGACACGCGTAGCCATTTCTGACGACACGTGGCCACTGAGGCGGCCGCATGCCAAGGATGAAACATTTGCTTCTCATGAGGATGAAACATTTGCGAAATAATGTTTTTTCCTCAAAGTGACACACTACCCGAGTTACGCTCGGTTTTTTGGCGAAGTTTGACACACCAAGCTCAAAAGGTTGCCCATCACTGCCCTAGGCAGTTTTGCTCCGTGGTTAAGAGCGTTGGCCCACAACAGAAGGGTCCAGGGTTCAATTCTGGTCAAAGGCACATACCTCAGTTGCAGGCTCATTTGGGAGGCAACCAATCAATGTGTCTCTCTCACATCAATATTTCACTCTCTCTTTCTGTCTCTCTCCTCCCTTCTGCTCTGTCTAAAAATCAATAAAGTGAGGATTTTTTAAAAAGTCCTGCACATCTCCTTAAATTTATTTTTTGTTATTTGATCATTTTCATGCCATTTATATTATTTTTTTCAAAATTTTAGTTTCTAGCAGTACTTATGTATATATAGAAATACTAGTAGCCCATTGTGCAATATCAGGTGCAGTAGGCCACCCGCTGCTTCCGCGGAAGCCGGTGGGAACCACAGCATGCCGCCAGGAGCCGTGCTGCTTCTGCAGGAGGCAGAAGCAAGCCGCCCACACCCACGGGATGTGGGAAGGAGCCACGCTGCTTCCGAGGGAGCCAGGAGGGACCCACGCTGCTTCCATGGGAGGTGGGCCCACATCTCCTCTCCCAGCCTGCGCTCAGCTGTGGAGGCTGCAGGCCAGACCCCCTGTTCCCCAGAGGCCCCAGCTGCTCCATGCTGGCTGCCCAGAGGCCCTCCGCAGGGCCAGGGTGGAACGGTTGCCTCTTCGCCACAGCGACGAAGCAAGCATTCCGTCAGGCTGCTCACACTGCCCACTCTCAGCGGCCGCCCCTCCAGGACTGGGGGACTCCAGTGGGGCTGAGGGGACTGGGAGCTGCCATCTTTTTGACAGAGTGATGGTTAATTTGCATATTACCCTTTTATTAGATAGGATGGTTAATCTATATATACATAAATTTCTCTAGCAATTTTGTTAAACTATATTTTTAATTATAATAATTTATCTGTAGATTCTCTATGTACATATCATGTATCAATTCCTGTCCTTATACCTTTCACTTCTATTTCCTGCCTAAATGCACTCACTAAAATCTATAGCATAATATTGAAGAGAAATGATGATTATGGCTACCCAGGTGTCATTGAATTGTTTCACTCTCAAACATTAAACATTTCACCATTAGGTATAATCATTGTTGTGGCACTTTTGTGGGTAATTTTTACCATATTAAAAACATTTTTCTATATTATTTTTAAATGAATGAGGATAAATTTTAGCAAATGCTTTTTTGTTTTGCTTCCATTAAATAACCACATGGTGTTTCTTCTTTCATCAATCGATGTGATATGTTATAGCAATTGAGTGTAGAATGAAAGATCACCCATACCTAGTGTGAACCCACATTAGTCATGATATAATATCTCTTGCTAATTGATTTGGTTTACATCAATATTCAAGTGGCCTATAATGTTTCTTTCCCATGTTGTCTTCATTGGCTTTGGCATTGAGGTTTTGCTAGTCTCATAAAGGAAATGCGTAGCATCTACTCTCCAGAAGAAATTCTATAGCATTCTTTGTATATTCTATATAGATTTTCAGTGCAGCCATATGAGCTTCTGGTTGTCCTTAATGAAATGTTTTTGATAACTGAATTAAATGATTTCATCTTTATGAAAAAAATTCAAACTTCTTGAGTATGTGTTCTAAGGATTTGTCAATTTTCAAAATTATTGGCTTTCTAATACTTATAAGACAACATAGATAAGATTTATATATAAAGTATATACATACATCTTCCAGGTACAAACCCCTTCCCAGTTATTGCAAATATTTTTGCCCATTCTGGCTTTACTTTTCACTATCTTAATAGTGCCTTTGAAAATAAGGATTTCTGAATTTTTACATAGATCAATTTATCCACTTTTCCTTTACAATTTTAAATGGTTAGTGTTTTGTAGGTTTTGTTTAAAATTTTTTTCCTACCTTATGTTTATAAAGAAATTCTCCTATCTTATATTTTAACATTTTTACCTTTAAATTAATTAATTTGAGGTATAATCTATCCTATCTAATAATAGACAGATATGCAAATTGACCATACCTCCAACACACCCACAAGCCACGCCCACCATCCAATCAGAGCGAGTATGCAAATTAACCCAAACCAAGATGGCTACAGCCACAGAGAGTAAGGTTTCCTAGGTAACAGAGGAAGCCAAGCTTTCCGCCTGCCCTGGCCAGGCCTAAACCTCCACTCAAGCTACAAAGTTTCAATTATAGAAGGTAAACAAATTCAAACAAATGGCAGCAGAATGGAGCTTGAGAGAGCAGGCCAGGGTTGCCGCTGGCAACAGGGGAAGCAAAGCTTTCCGCACACGCTGGCCAGGCCCACCCGCTTAAGGCAACAAAGTTTCAATTATAACCCCAACACAAATGGCTGCCGGCCTTGGAGGGAGCCCCAGGCTTGGCTCCACTCCAGGCTACAAAGTTTCAATTGTAGAAGGAAAATAAATTCTAGATACCAGGGCCTCCGCTTGGGTTGCCAGGGGGCGTGGCCAGCCTGCAAACCACCACAGGCCCCTCACCCAGGCCGCCCCATGCCCCAAGGGAACCCCCACCTGATCCGGGATGCCCTTCAGGGCAAACCAGCTGGCCCCCACCCCTGTACCAGGCCTCTATCCTATCTAATAAAAGAGTAATATGTAGATTGATCATCACTGCAACACACAATATAGCTGCCCCTATGTGGTCAAAGATCCTGCCCCCATGTGGACACAAGATGGCCACCACAAGATGGCCAGCAGGAGAGGGCAGTTGGGAGGCACCCGGCCTGCAAGGGAGGGCAGTTAAGAGGGACCAAGCCTGCAAGGGAGGGCAGTTGGAGGTGATCAACCCTGCAGGAGAGGGCAGTTAGGGGTGACCAGGCCGGCAGAGGAGGGAAGTTGGGGGCAAACAGGCTGGCCGCAGAGTGGTTAGGGGGTGATCAGGCTGGCAGGCAGAAGCAGTTAGGGGGTGATCAGGCTGGCAGGCAGAAGCAGTTAGGGGCAATCAGGAAGGCAGGCAGGCAAGCCAGCAGTCCTGGACTGTGAGAGGGATCCCAGATTGGAGAGGGTACAGGCTGGGCTGAGGGACAACCCCCCTCTGTGCACGAATTTCGTGCACCGGGCCTCTAGTATATATATATATATATAAAAGCCTAAGCACCCTTTATGACTGAATGACCCAAACGACCGGGACGATTGGTAGCTATGATGCACACTGACCACCAGAGGACAGACACTCAATGCAGGAGCTGCCCCCTGGTGGTCAGTGTGCTCCCACAGCCAACCTCCTGTGGCCCCTCCACCCATTCCCCCCCCCCAGCCAGCCAGCCAACCTCCCACAGCCCCTCCCCACAACCCAAGCAGGCCAACCTTCCACTGCCCCTCTCTCCAGCCAGCCAACCTCCTGCAGCCACTCTCCACCCAGCCAGCCAGCCTACTTCCCATGGCCCCTCCCCCCAGCTGGCCGGCCAACCTCCTGTAGTCCCTCCCCCTGGCGTTCAACCTCCCGGGGTCCCTCCCCCTGGCTGCTGGCCCCCCGATAGGCCTTGATTGCCGGCCAGGCCAAGTGACCCCACCCATGCACAAATTTGTGCACTGGGTCTCTAATGTTAAATAATCGGGCTTCATCTTTATACATAACAAACACATTTTGCTATAAATTATTTTTATCATTATTAATCATTTTGAACTCACTTTTGATTTCCATTATGATTTAGACTTTGACTCATGATTTATTTAACATTCTATTTCTTTAATTTTAAAAATAGAGGGGAGCAGACTGGGTCTTGCCCTCTGGTGTGGCCTCAGCCAGGACAGTGTTTTATAAGAAAGTCAAATGGCATGATCCAGAGCTCATGTGGCACTGCAGTGGGGTAGACCCAGAGTTCAAACATAGATGAAGATCAGATACTAATTTCACATTTCTGTTAGTGATGATTATTGCAGGAAAAAATGAAGAATTCAGAAACCAACCATAGGCTCAGATCAACTGCAAAAGCAGGAATGAAAATTCAAAAACCTTGGAACAGAATTCCAGCAACATCAAACCAGCAATCAAGACCTTGCTTGTTGTTCATAAATCCAGGCCATCCTCCACCACATCCACAGGCAAGCGGGGGGCCCTCCCCACCACCTCTAGCTAGCACCACCCACCCACCACCTCTACCCGCAGGAATTGCTCCTGCTTCTCATATATATGTAGATTTTCTGAACATATTTTATTCTGCATTTCTAGCTTAAATTCATTGCAGCCTACAATAAATGATGTGTAATTTTAATCCTTTAAACACTTGTTAAGACCTAACCTATGGCCTAATCTATGGTTAATATTTTGTAAATATTGTACATGTGCTTATAAAGTATATAATCTTTATTTGTTGGCAAGGTGTCATTTCACTTCATCAGCTATCCGTAACTTCTATATCTTTACTAATCAATTTATAAAATGTGTCTGTTAAAACCTAAAGGACTATGAAGTTGTTTCTTCCTGGCCTTTCCTCATTATCGCTATTTAGAATTCAGCCTTTAATCACCATTCAGTTGAAAGTCCTCTTTCTTTCTCATTATCTCTCTTTCTTAAGATTTCTGCCATGTGTCTATGGCATTGATTTCTAGGTATGCATTTTTTGTTATTATTGTACTTAAATTTTATTTATCTTCTTAAACCTGTAATTGGATGTTTTTAATCACTTTTGAAAAAACAAATCTCAGTCACTATTTCATTATTCCTTTTCTGATTCTTTTGTTTTTCTTCTAGAACTCCAATTATACATATATTCAACCTTCTAATTGGGCTATTTAATATATTTTTGTCTTTGTGACTCTCTGTTCTTTATTCTTGACAACTTTTTCTGAGCTACTACACATTACAAATTTTCTTTTAATCTTTGTCTAATCTGTTAACTTTACCCACTCTGACGTTAATTTTGCTTATAACATTTTTCACTTTTAGAAGTCATATTTAGTTTTTCAAATGGCATGTCTCTTTTTAAAATTCCATATTCCCTGCAACTCCATTTAAAGCTTGTTTTTATATCAACACACTTGTTTTGTAATCTGTATCAGATTATTCCTATAATATTATCCCATGGTTGCCTAGTCATGATGTCATATTTCTTTGTTTGTTTATCTTGTTTACATTTGACAATATGCTTGTCATTATAATTGAAATTACCCCACCACATCTTTATTCAAATCATTGGATGCATATATGTTACTCCCCTTTACCCTATGTGCAAGCTATACTTTATCCTTCTGTTTTTAATTTAATGTTTCTAAAACAAAATTAAGTTGTGAAAAATAATTTAAGTAAGAATAAATTAAAATAGGCCCAATGCTAAGAGACTAATGAACTATCATACTATTTCTCTTTTTTCCCTTTGTTCTGCATATTGCTTTTCAGATGTATAAAAAAAATCATGATGTTGCAGTCATGGAGATGTATTAGAAAAGGTATTAAATTCCTTACAGCTTTGAAAATTAAGTGAAAATCTGTGTGTTCTATGTAATAAAAAGGTAATATGCAAATTGACCCTAAAGGCAGAATGACCAAGAATGACCGTTTGCTATAACCTGCACTGACCACCAGAAGGTAGATGCAGAAACTGCCCCCTGGTCGTCAGTGCACTTCCACAGAGGGAGCACCATTTAGCCAGAAGCTGGCTCATAGATGGCCAGCACAGCAGCAGTGGCAGGAGCCTCTCCCACCTCTGTGGCAGTGCTAAGGATGTTCGACTAATGGCTTAGACCCAATCCATGGGGAGTGGGCCTAAGCCAGCAGGTGGACATCCCCTGAGGAGTCCTGGATGGTGAGAGGGCACAGGCTGGGCTGAGGGACACCTCTCCCCACCCTGAGTGCACAAATTTTCATGCACTGGGCCTCTAGTATTTATATATAAGGAAAGGACACTTAACTTGTATAAGATTTTTAAGTGGACTTATCACAAACTTTAAAGTTTAAGAATTGTACTACTTTTCAATTGTGATGTACTTTTTGCAAAAATTATACCGGATTATACTGTTTTGTTGAACATATACAGAATCTCCTACACAGTTTTAGGAGTGTCTCACAACCCACCGTATTATTCTGCAATACTCGGCTGGGTCTTAGTCTTAGTGTTGAATGAGTAGCTTCAGTTCTTTGGATTTATGTTATTATAGGGAGCACAGCAAGGATGTACCTTCTAAATCATCCCCATCCCTGGATAGAGAATGGGGATTTGGATGATGGGTCTCATATCCTGGATGAAATAGGATCTTATAAGTTTCAAACCAGGTTCTGACAGCTCTCAACAGAATGCACCCACCAGGCCTTGCCTGCAGAGAACCCTCTGAGACACAAAGGTTCCCACCTTGAGGAGGAAGCGGCAAACAGAAGACCTCAACTGTCCTAACTTTTACTGAGAGTTCCTTCAGGCTCAAGTGACCTAAGAAAGTTGCCATCAGGGGCACAGCCTTGTTCTGTCATTTTCCTCCTCTGCCAGCACCCTCCACCCACCCAGCAGAGAGACCTACTCAATCTGCCTTAACAGCTTCTAGAAAGAAGTGGGAGCAGCCAGGATTTCAGCAGGTGGCCCGAGTTCAGGCAGGCTTCCATCCCAGAGGGATAGGAAATGAGGTAGTAGGCAGCTAGCATATTGGGATATTATTAAATTAGATGGGTTTAGGGTCCTGTGATGCCATGCCCAAAGCTTCTCTCCTTGTGCCCTGGTTCCCATTTCTGCTGAACATGACTCAGCAGCTGTGAGAGATCCAGTGTGGCCTTCCCCCAGGTCACTGGTGGTTTGTAGACCAACCTCGTGGCCAGCCAAGGGTGATGAAACCTATTACACCAACAGAAAAATTGGAATGGGAACCCTCAAGTCCCCACCCTACCCTTCCTTCCTCTCTTGGGGATTAAAAGTCTGGCAGGAGGAAGCATCAGCAGCAACTGACTGGTCAGCCTTCCTGGGAAGATGCAGCAACTTCTGTTCCTGGTGGCCTTTCTCCTACCCACAGGGGCTGGGGCAGGTGAGTGACCGTCCAAACCCCAGAGGCCCAATCCCATCCCATAGACTCTGGGCCCACACTGCCTCAGCACTTCCTCATTGTATGTCATTGGGCACAGTATCTGCATTCACAGTTCCCAGGTATTTCATCTATAAATAGAAATAACAGCAATGCCACCTCATGGAGTTGCTAAGACGGTTACATTAGTTAGTGTACATGGAACTCTTGGAATTTCCCCTGGCATGTAGAATATGCTCTGTAAATCTGCTCTATCAATTTTTCTGCAGCCCATATGCCAAACCCAAGGAGACAAGGATACACAATAACAGTCCCCTCAGGTCATATCTAGATTCTTGAAAAACAGTCTGTAAGCTGGTCATGAGCTGGACTCAGAAGGAATAGGAAGGTCCTTGAATGAGAAAGTCCCCAGGAATTTCAGGGAGAAGCTACTCCCGTGGACTCTGGATGCCGACAGTAGAGATCTCTCCACATTGTGAGAGGCTTAGGTGCCTTGCCTGTTTGTTCTCCTTTTGGGGAGGTGGGAGGAAGCTGAGGTCTGGGGTGGGAGCCGGCAGTGTTTCCTGAAGAATCCTGGAGCCCTCTCCCATAATGTGGTACCCTGCAAACCCCAGTTCTTACCACCAAATCCTCCTTTCCCTGCATCATCTCTGTATCTTCCCCATCTTCTAACCTTTCAAGATCAACCAAGCTGTGAGTTCAGCGAGCACAGAGATAAGTGCTGAATACTTCCTTCCAGGGGAGATCATCGGAGGCCAAGAGGCCTGGCCCCATTCCCACCCCTACATGGCATATCTTCTGACCCGAACACCAAGGGGTCTGAGCACTTGTGGAGGATTCCTGGTGCGAGAAGACTTTGTGATGACATCAGCTCGCTGCTGGGGAAGGTGAGGAATTAAGGATCTTCCAGGTGGCCAGTAAAGCAGGTTCAGAAGAGTTCAGAAGACCATGCAGCCAAAAGCAGGGTTCTAGCAATGAAGGGGTGAAGAGAGACTAAGTAAACCCTGGGAGGCAGGGAATAGTCTAGTGTACATGAGGTCAAGAGGAAGAGATGGAAGGCATGCATTAGGCCTCAAAATATGAATGCAAGCTATTTCTCAAGTTATTCTAGGGGAGGCAAAACTTAAGGTCAGTGTGTCCCCCACCATCCCCAGTGCAAGGCGTTGGAGAAGCAGCAGATACAGAGATCTCAACCCCAGGGCCTCCCTGTCTCCTCATTTCCCTCAGCTGCAGTTCTGCTGCCCTGAGCTCTCACCTGCTCAGCACAGCTGGTGGACTTTAGCTCATGCAACTCATATCTACCCCTAAGCCTCTATTCCTTTGCAGCCGTATGCGCGTCATCTTGGGGGCCCACAACATCAGGAGACAGGAAAGGACCCAACAGCGCTTGTCTGTGCTCAGAGCCATCCACCACCCTAGATATAATCAGCAGAACCACCTGAATGACATCATGTTACTGCAGGTACCACCTGCCTGAGCTGGCTCCTTCCCAGCATGGGGGCTTCAGGGAGGAGGAAGCAGGGGCAGAGTCCCAGGGGTGGTGGGTGAGGGCTGCATAGACATTCCCTGAGTGCCTGCACTCTTCCTGCCAGCTGGAAAATAGAGCCAGACAAAATCGATTTGTGAGGCCAGTGGCTCTGCCTCAGTCCCGGGTCAGACTGAGTCCTGGGTCCTTGTGCACTGTGGCTGGCTGGGGCCTGGTCAGCCAGCACAGGAGAACAGACACACTTCGGGATGTGCAGCTGAGAGTGCAGAGGGATCAGGAGTGCAGCAACTACTTTGATACCTTCAACGGCCAAAGGCAGATTTGTGTAGGAGACCAGATCGAGGGGAAGACCACCTTCCTGGTAAGGCCACTGGCATCTGCAACACTACCTGAGACAGGGGGGCTGGGCAGAACAAGGCAGTGGGAACAGACTACATCCCCACAGCCTGTCTGGGAGCCAGACCAACGTAAAGTGGGGGGTTTCCCATCAACCCAGTCTCTGAGGGAAGGGGAGGAGCATGGGACACACAATGGATACACATGTAAAACTTAAGGTCAGTGCAGCGTTTTCATGGGAAAGGGCAAGATACCTTGACTTGAATTGAGCTAGAGACAGTCACCACAGCCAGGGTTGAAGCCTAAGCAATGAAAGACACAGGAGCTTGACTTCTTCACCTGCACCAGCCGCCCTCCTCTGAGGGCCAGACCTTAGGGACCAAGCATGGGAGGTATGGAGTGGGGGGAGAGGGGGCTGGCTTAGTGTCCCTTCCTCTCCACACCCACAGGGGGACACTGGAGGCCCCCTTGTGTGTAACAATGTGGCCCAGGGCATTGTCTCCTATGGAAGAAGATTCGGGGCTCCTCCAACAGTCTTCACCAGGATTGCTCGTTTCCTACCCTGGATAAATAGAACAATGAGCCAACTTAACCAAAAGAGAGCACACTGAGACCTTTCTTCCCCCTGTAACTGACTTCTCTGGGATGGAAGCCAGCTCCAGTGGGGTTGCCAGAGCCTTAATAAATGGCCATGTCTACAGTGAAAATAACAGATTTCTCGTGTTATTAAACATCTATTCTGTATAAAGCAAATGTATCCAGGAGTGAGTCTGACCTCCTGCAGGAAAATGGGGTCTTTTCCTCAGGGCAAATGAACCTCCTCCGAGCCAACCATTCCCCATCTCCCCTCCCCACATAGCTTTGGGGAGTGACGGAAACCCAGATGTCTTAGCAGGGCAAGGGTCTCTACTCTCCACCCTACCAAAAACTCTCCTACCAGACATTAAAGTATACTCTAGAACTCTGTGCCACTGGTGTGTGTAGCACAGGCTGACCAAAGGAAAGAATTAAAATTCCATACAATGTTCAATTTAATATATGGCAAAGGTGGCATCTCAAATCACTGGGAAAAAAGGAACTTTTAATACATGGCATCAAAACAACTAGATAGTTTGGTGGCTAGGGGCAATAAAATTGGATCCACTCTTCACACAATAATCCAAAGTAATTCTCAAATGGACCAGAGGTTTAAATATAAAAAAATTAATCATACAAGGCCTAGAAGAAAGAAAGGGATCTGCTTGCTTAAAAATAGCCAATGAACCTGGCCACTGTTGCTCATGGTTGAGTGTCAACCTATGAACCAGGAGATCATGGTTCGATTCCCTGTCAGGGCACATGCCTAGGATGTGGGCCTGATCCCCAGTAGGGGCATGCAGGAGACAGCTGATCAATGATTCTCTCTCATCACTGATGTTTCTATTTCTCTCTCCCTCTCCCTTCCTCTCTCTGAAGTCAATAAAAACAATTTTTTAAAAAATATCCAGTGAACACCCATGTTGACACTAGCACTATTCACATGGCCAAGAGATGGAAGCAATCCAAGTGTTCATTGATAGCCAGAGTCCTTCTCTCAAATCCCCATGCCAACCAATGTAGACCAATGCCCTCATTTTCAATATGACAGGGGCCTGATTCCTGTTTTCAATACTCTAAAATTTTACCAAACTCAACCCATGTGTTGACTAAAATAACATGACTTCTACCCTAAAATTATCCCAGGACTGTTTGCATTAATATTATATTCAAAATAAAAGGTTACTGAAGTCACATGACTTAAAGTCACACTTTAAACACATTCTTAATGTGACTGTACAGAATCAGTTGGGAGGTTCTTCTATGTCCATCAAAATGTCAATTATTCCCTGTAGTCTGACATTTACCATCTGAACTTAGCAGTTTCCATCCTCTAAGTGGAATTACATTGAACACATAGCAAATCCAATTGGCTATATACATAAATACTTTGGTAAATTCCAAAGTTCTTATTAGAAAGTCATTTGTCTAATATTCAGTATAAGCTATTTAGCAACAAAATTTTAATCAACAATGCATCTTTGACAATACAGTCATTCTCTCTATAAGTGCTACAACCTAACCATAGGAATTCCATCACTGCATGTTCTGGGGGATAAGTCTCATTTTTTAAATGTTTGCATTGCCAAATGGAAAGAATACTTGATGATAGAGCTTGGGAGGAGAAAGGGTGGAAGAGCCCTCATCCAGCCCTTAATGTCTGTACCGGTACTGAAATTCCCAGAGCCCCACCCAGTCTCAGGATTCAGTCCCCAGGAAACACCCAGGGCAAAACCCATCTCACTTCCCCATCTTTTCTCTGACACTCAGCACTTCTAAGGCAGCTCTCTGCCTCCAGCTGCTCTGCTAGAAATGTTTCTATAGACCTCACGGTACTCACTTCCAAAATATAATTTCTTTCCTGACCATCCCAGACTCAGCCGCACCACTTCCCAAAGCTCTGCACGCTTCCCCACTAAATAAACCTCAGCAGCAGAGCTTTGGCAAGAACCTATTTTCAAGGCACATTGAAGCTAATGCAAAAGGACGACAATTCCTCCCACTTTCTTTTTCCAAGTACGGACTCTGTGCATTAGGGGCCCTACTGACTAAACTGGAAAATAATAAAACCAAAACAAACTCTTGTGCAGTAACCTCATGAGGAACCTCTCTCCCAACCCAATAGCCAAGGCAGACTTCCCATTTACAAAGGCTACTGCCCCAGGCCCTGCACAGAGTATCAAGGTCAGGAGAAACTAGACACTGGCTACTCATCACAACTGTAGCAGAATTGCAGAAGTGACTGGTGATGACATTGATAATGGTGCCTGAGTTTGGGGGGAAAGTGGGTGCCCCTGGAGAAAGCCATCTGAACCTTATGTAGGACAACAGAGGGCAGCACAGGTCAGTCCCAATTGCTCAGGGAAAATAGAAATGTGGAAAAAAACATCAGAAATGCATGAAATCTGAAAAATAAATTATAAATTATTTCAAAATTTTAGACAGCATGATCCCCCAGAACAATTAAGAACTCTGTTAGCCTGATACCCTGCCAAGATTGCTTTTTCAAGTTTCCAATGAATTTTCCTAAGTATAATTTTCCAGTGCTACAATATGATCCACTATATAGCAAATTATTAAAACAGAAATTTTACAGTGTTTGTTTTAGGAGCTGCTGTTACAACTTTGACAATTAGAATGGGTTTCAGAGGTAGCCAGCCTCTAATATGGCCCTGAATGACCCCCTCTTCCCACACACACCTCCTGGTATTCATACTGGAGAGTGAAGACTTTGTTGGCAGACAATCATCACTGAGACCCCAAATTCCCAGTGCAAGGGAGACCAGAATGACTAGGGAATGTCAAGATAAACTGCACCCTCTTCATCTTTTCTACACAAACAGGTGTTACTCATGGTGCCCACATCACCAAAGGGGTAGCCACCCAGAAGCACATCTCTGTGGGCAGAGCCATCCCAAATCCTGATGGAGACAAGAAACAGGGACTGGATACAACTTAAGTGCCCCATGCCTGCATTCCTGGCTCAGCAGCTGGTCAGGCCCCATCTCCATCCTCTCCTCCAGCCTGACTCATCTACTAGGTCCCAGGTCACTCAAGAAGGCTCAGGAAACATAGCTCCTCACTGGCTCTAAGGCCCAACACAGAGCAACAGATCATTTTCCATCCCCTGCCTCTTCCCAGCCATATGTACACAGGCCAAAAGACTTCCATTTTGAGGTCCTTCATTTTGCACAAGAGCTAGAACTAGGGAATTGAGCAGATGAAGTGCAGATAGGTGGGCTGGGAATATGTGGATGACAGCAACTATTCAGACACATTCTAGGAAGTGGAAATGGAGGTACACAGAGCATCATTACTACTAAGGCTCTGACCAGTTGTGCATGGGATGTTGCATGTGGGAAAACCAAAAGAGAAAAAGGCTGTTGCAAGGCATAGGTGACTCAGAGGTAACAAAAAAAAGTCCTAGTGGCATCTTGGAAGATTATTATGACATGGGTGAGTCTCAGATCCAAAGAAAATCTCCCTCTGAGAGGAATGCACCTGAAAACCCAGGTGAGTAGAGTGAGGAAGACACCTGAACAGGGGTGGTGAATGGGCTAAGAGATACCTAAGGGTCCAAGAAACCACTCATTCCACCATGACCCTTTCCATAGAAAATCACCCACATATCCCTGGCCTAGGTTCACAACAGAAACTATGCAGGCCAGATGGGAGTGGCAAAAAATATTCAAAGTGATGAATAGCAAGAACCTACAACCAAGAATACTCTACCCAGCAAAGCTATCATTCAGAATTGAAGGTCAGATAAAGAGCTTCACAGATAAGAAAAAGCTAAAGGAGTTAGTTCATCACCGCCAAACCAGTATTATATGAAATGCTGAAAGGTATTCTTTAAGAAGAGGAAGAAGAAGAAAAAGGTAAAGATAAAAATTATGAACAACAAATACATATCTATCAACAAGTGAATCTAAAAATCAAGTGAATAAAAAATCTGATGAACAGAATAAACTGGTGAATATAATAGAATCAGGGGCATATAAAGGGAGTGGACTGACAATTCTCGTGGGGGGGAGGGCTGGGGGGGGTGCGGGAAAAGACTGGACAAAAATCATACACCTATGGATGAGGACAGTTGGTGGGGGGGCGTTAAGGGCAGAGGGTGGGGTGGGAACCAGGTGTAGGGGAGCTATGGGGGGAAAAAGAGGAACAATTGTAATAATCTGAACAATAAAGATTTATTAAAATATATATATATATATATACGTGTGTATATATATATATGTATATATATATATATATATACACACAGATTCTACAGCTATTAAAAGGAATAATATGGTAATATTATGAATAACTTTATGCTGTAAATTTGACAAATTAGGTAAAATGAAAAAATTCCTTAAAAGACACAATTATCAAACTCACTCAATAATAAATGTGTTCTCTAGAGTACCACATCATGTAGTTACTCGTCTTCCTTCAAACAAGCTTCAGACCCAGAAAGCTTCACTAGTGAATTCTACCAAACATTGGAGGAAAAAAGTAATACCAATTCTTCCAAACCTTCTTTAAAAATAGAAGAGGCCTGGCCAGTGTGGCTCTGTGGTTAAGCATCAACCTATGAACCGGAAGGTCCTGGTTCAATTCCCGGTAGGGCATGTGCTCAGGTTGTGGGCTTGATCTTCAGTAGGGGGCGTGCAGAAGGCAGCCAATCAATGATTCTCCCTCATCATTGATGTTTCTATCTCTCTCCCTTCCTCTCTGAAATCAATAAAAATATTTTTTTTTTAAATAGAAAAGGAGAGCTCATTTCCCAACACATTCTTTGAGGTCATTATTACCCTTATACCAAAAGCAGACAAAAATATTACAACAAGAGGAAACAGATAAATATCCTTCATGAACATTGTGTTAATTATTTCTGCAAAACAAACTACCCCAAAACCTGATGACTTAAAACCACAATTTCTGTGAATCAGGAATCCAAGTGTAATTTAGCTAAGAGCTCCTGGTTCAATTTCACCCATGAGGCTTAATCAAGCTGTTGACTGAGGCTGTGGTCTCATCTGAAGCCTTGATTGGGGCTATGGGATCCACTTTGAAGCTCACTCAGGTGGTTGTCAATAGGTTTCAGTTTCACACAGACTAAGGAACTAAGGGCCTCAGTTCATCACACACCCATTAGAGTCACTCCATAGAGTTATGTACAATATGCCAGTTTGCTTCTCCTAATGCAAAAGAAAAGAACTTTAAGATAAGAAAGAAAGAAAGAAAGAAAGAAAGAAAGAAAGAAAGAAAGAAAGAAAGAAAGAAAGAAAGAAAGAAAGAAAGAAAGAAAGAAAGAAAGAAAGAAAGAAAGAAAGAAAGAAAGAAAGAAAGAAAGAAAGAAAGAAAGAGGTCTGGTCCATGTGGCTCAGTTGGTTGAGCATCATCCAGTGCACTGACAAGTTGCCAGTTAGATCAGGGCACATGCCCAGGTTGTGGGCTCGATCCCGGATGGGGAGCATGCAGTAGATAGCCAATTGATGTTGCGCTCTCATATCTCTCTCTCTCTCTCTCTCTCTCTCTCTCTCTCTCTCTCTCTCTCTCTCTCTCCCCCCTTTCCTCTCCCTCTAGAAACCAATAAAAATATTTTTTAAAAAGGAAGGAGGGAGGAAAGAAAGATGCCCAAATAGAAGTCATATTGTTTTAGCAAGATAATCATGAGCCCATCCAGCCTGGCTCAGTGGTTGAGCATTGACCTATGAACCAGGAGGTCACAGGTCAATTCCTGATCAGGGCATATGCCCAGGTTGTGGGCTCGATCCCATGTGGGGCATGCAGGAGGCAGCCAATCAATGATTCTTTCTCATTATTGATGTTTCTGCCTCTCTCTCCCTCTCCCTTCCTCTCTGAAATCAATAAAAATATATATTTTTAAAAAGATAATCATGAAAGTGGCTTTCTGTCACTTCTACAATATATTATTAAATATAAGTGAGTCAATCAGTCTAATCCACACTCGGGTGAAGGATATTACACAACAGTAGGTACCAGGAGACAGGATCACAGAGCACCATCTTAGAGGCAATAAAAGGTTCAAATATTATCTTAAATATTTTAGAAAATCAAATATAACAAGATAGAAAGGAATGATGTATCATGATCTGGTAGAGTTTATTCTAAAATTGTAAAGTTAAATATTAAAAAATCAATTCCTATAATTCACCATATTAACAGACTAAAAATGGGAAACCTTATGATCATCTCAAACCATGCAAAAAAAGTTTTTAAATAAAATCCAACATTCATTCATGATTTTTTTTAATTCAGCAAACAAGGAATAGAAGGGAACTTCTTCAACCTGATGAACAGCATCTACAAATACCTAGGTCTAACTTCACACATAATGGTAAAAGACTGAATGCTTTTCCCTTAAATGAAGAAACAATGTCATTCTCACCACTCTTAATCAGCACTGCACTGCAGGACCTAGCAAGAACAATAAGACAAAAAGAAGAAATGAACAGTATATAATTTAAAAAGAAAACTGTCTTTTTGTTGTTGTTGTTTTGTTTAGTTAATCCCCACTAGAAAATTTTTTTTTTCATTGATTTTAGAGAGAGTGAAAAGGAGGGGGAAGGGAAGAAAGGAGAGAGAAAAATATCGATGTGAGAGAACCACATTAATTGGTTGCCTCCGCACATGCTCCAACCAGGGCGGGGAACCTGCAACCCAGCTACATGCTGTTGACCAGGTACATGCCCTTGACTGGAATTGAACCCAAGACCCTTTGGTTCAAAGGTTGACACTCTAATCACTTAGTTACACCAGCCAGGGGGAAAACTGTCTTTATTTGCAGGTGACATGCTCATCTACAGAAAATCTTAAGGAATCTACAAAAAGCTATTAAAAGTAATATGAGTTTAGCAGGTTTACACATTAGATCAACATATAAAATTCTATTTTATATACAAACTAGAGGCCCGATGCATGAAATTTGTGCACGGAGGGGCTGTCCCTCAGCCCAGCCTGCACCCTCTCCAATCTGGAACCATTCAAGGGATGTCCGACTGCCCGGGATCGGGCCTAAATGGGCTGTTGGACATCCCTCTCACAATCCAGGACTGCTGGCTCCCAACTCCTCGCCTGCCTGCCTTCCTGATTGCCCCTAATTGCTTCTACCTGCCAGCCCGATCACCCCCTAACCACTCCCCTGCCAGCCTGATTGATGCCTAACTGCTCCCCTGCCAGCCTGATTGCCCCTAACTGCCCTCCCCTGCAGGCCTGGTCAACCCTAACTGCCCTCCCCTGCAGGGCTGGGTCCCCCCCAACTGCCTTTCCCTACAGGACTGGTCACCCCAACTTCCCTCCTCTGCCAGCCTGGTCACCCCTAACTGCCCTCCCCTGCAGGCTTGATTGCCCCCAACTGCCCTCCCTTGCAGGCCTGGTCCCTCCCAACTGCCCTCCCTTGCTGGCCATCTTGTGGCGGCCATGCTGTGTCCACATGGGGGCAGCCATCTTGTGTGTTGGAGTGACAGTCAACTTGCATATTACTCTTTTATTATATAGGATAGAGACCTGGTGCACGGGTGGGGGCCAGCTGGTTTGCCTTAAGAGTGTCCCAGATCAGGGTGGGGGTTCCCTTAAGGTGTGGGGTGGCCTGGGCGAGGGCCCTGTGGTGATTTGCAGGCCGGCCACGCCCCCCGGCAACCCAAGCAGAGGCCCTGGTATCTGGGATTTATTTATCTTCTATAATTGAAACATTGTAGCCTTGAATGGAGGCCAGGGCAGGCCAGGAGGCTTGGCTTCCTCCATTGCCAGGGAAACCCAAGCCTCCTGCTTGCTCCGTGGCCGCAGCCATTTTTGTTGGGATTTACTTATCTTCTATAATTGAAACTTTGTAACCTTGAGAGGAGTCCAGGGCCAGCCACGGTGTGCGGGAACCTTGGCTTCCTCCATTGCCAAGGAAACCCAAGTCTCCTGCTTGCTCTGTGGCCGCAGCAATCTTGGTTGGGTTAATTTGCATACTCGCTCCTGATTGGCTGGAGGGCATGGCTTTTGGACATCCCCTCCAGTGTAGCAGAGGTATGGTCAATTTGCATATTATTCTTTTATTAGATAGGACAAATATGTGTCCATTTATATAACACTAGAGGCCCGGTGCATGAAAACTCATGCACTGGAGGGGGTTCCCTCAGCCTGGCCTGCCCCCTCTCATAGTCTAGGAGCCCTCAGAGGTGGGAGGTGACCCAGCAATCAGGGGAAGGTGATGCCCTATCACACTTCTGCTGCTGCCACTGCCAGCAGAGCAAGCCTCAGCCAGCCCTGGTTACCTGAGCCTCAGGAAGCCCTGGGTGTCTGGGCAGCCACCATCTGAGGCTTGCCTGCACCTTGGGCCTGCCCTGGGTATCCTGGGGGCTGAGGGGCCTGGGGGACTCCAGAGGCAGGCTCCCCAGCAGGGCTGAGGGGACTGGACGTCATCATCTTGTGGCTGTGGGCACTGCCATCTTTGAAGGCATGACAGTCAATTAGCATATTCCCTCCTTATTGGCTGTGGGGACCACCATCATTGAGGGTGGGGCAGTCAATCAGCATATTCCCTCCTTATTGGCTGTGGGTGCTGCCATCTTTGAGGGTGGGGCAGTCAATCAGCATATTCCCTCCTTAATAGCTGTAGGTGCCACCGTCTTTGCGACTGTGTGAGGGTCAATTAGCATATTCCCTCTTTATTAGATAGAATTCTTTTTTAATTTTTTTATCCTCATCCAAGGATATGTTTTTACTGATTTTAGAGATAGAGAAAGGGAGAGGAAGAGAGAGAGAAATATTAATTGGTTGCCTTCCATAGTATGTGCCCCGACCAGGAATCAAACCCGCAACCCTGGTATGTTACCTGACCAGGAATCAAACTGGCAACCTTTAGTGCACAGGACATTGCTCAACTAACTGAGCAACTCCAGCTGGGCCATATAACATTATTGAAATAACAACATTATAGACAAGAGATTAATGGTTGCAAGGGACTAGGGAAGGGGTAAGTGACCACAGTGGGGGAGAGGTGAGTGTGGTTATAAAATGAGATCCTTGTAATAATAGAACTGTTCTATAACTTGACTATTGTGGTGGATAGATGAACCCACAAGTGATAAAATTACATAGAACTAAATATTACATGTGCATGTACACACGCAAGCTCGCATACACATTATGAGGTAGATCTAGGCCAAAAGCTTATTGATAACTTCATAAGCCCCTCCTCTGACTGGCGGTGCACAGAGGCCTTGTGGGTCTTTAGAAATTAATATCAATCAGAGCCAGTGCATAGTAACTGAACAAAAAGACATAGTTATTTCTCAGGGTTTTTTGTTTGTTTGTTTTTTCTCTAATTCAGTCACTCTGGGAGATGGCCACAGGTAGCTTTGGGAAGTCATGAAGGACATGTACTTGACACCTAGTTCTGATATTCATTTGTTATGAAATCTTCTCAAGTGACTCATATTCTCTGAGCCTCCATTCCTCATTGGTAAAATGGAAACAACAGTACTTCTCAGAGTTGATGTGAGGGTGAATAAGATAAAGTACGTACCTGTATTATGCTATAGTTTGTAATATTTCATTGATTCTAAGGTGCACAATATTTCACATTTTAACCTCTTTTCAAGAATGAATCCTGTAATCAATGGCATGTTCCTATCTAATTGAGAACACATTTTCTTTTCTTGGTGCACGTCTATACTAATAAAAGGGTAATATGCTAACAGACCAGGTCGACTGGACACCTTCAGGATGCCCAACTTCCTTCCAGACAAAGCCACAGTGGCGGGGGCTGAGGCAGAGGCAGTTGGGGGCAATCAGGCCTGCAGGGGAGCAAGCAGTTAGGAGTGAGATCAGGCCAGTGAGGGGGAACAAGCAGTTAGGAGCATGATCAGACCAAGATAAAGCTGGCGTGGGGGAGCAAGCAAGTTAGGGGGGCAATCAGTCCAGCAGGGGAGGACAGTTGGGGTGATCAGGATGGCAGGGGAGGGCAGTTGGGGGTGATCAGGCTGGCAGGGGAGGGCAGTTAGGGGCCATCAGGCAGGCTGGCAGGTGAGCAGTTAGGAGCCAGCAGTCCCGGATTGCAAGAGGGATGTACGACTGCTGGTTTAGGCTCGATCCCCTGAGGGGTGCAGGGCCAGGCTGAGGGACCCCCCCCTCCCATAAACGAATTTCATGTACTGGGCCTCTAGTAAAATAATAAGAGCTCAGAGTAATATCTCAAGTAATGACAAGTGCAGCCCTAGTCGGTTTGACTCAGTGGTTAGTTAGAGTATCAGCCTGAGGGTTGAAGAGTCCTGGATTCAATTCTGGTCAAGGGTACATACTTCAGTTGCAGGCTCAATCCCTAGCACCAGTCAGGCCACGTGTGGGAGGTAACTAATCAATTCTCTCTGTCGCTCCCCCTCCCTTCCATTCTCTCTAAAAACCAATGAAAAAAATATCCTCGGGTGAGGATTAACAAAAAGAAAATAATAATGACAAGTGCAGACGTCATTTCATTATCAAATGAAACGTGACTCTCAGTGCACCAGTAGGAAACCTCAACACTCCCTAGAGAACACAAGTGTTCTCCTTTACACATTCCATTCCTTTCTCCATTCATTGTACCAACCCTTCATTTCACACCCATTATGCAGTTTAGTGGAATGAAAAAGTATGAGTTTTAGAATCTAACATATTACATTTTCAGTCTTAACTGCTATGTGACATTCTGAGCATCAGTTGAGTGCTCCATAATTGTGTATAATAATACTTACCCAAAAGGATGTTTAAAAGATTAAATGAGATGATACCTGTAAAGCTCTATCAGTGCCAAACATATTGTGGGTGTTCAATATCTAATCTTCTGCTGATTATTTGCCTTGAAGGAAGGGCTGATCTTCTAGATGGGGAAGTAGGGCAAATACACCCACTTCCTGTTTTTGTAAATAAAGTTTTCTTGGAATACAGTCACACCCACTGGTTTACAACTCTTTTTTCAGGCCCAGTCAATGCCATTTATTATACATGTTGAACAGCCTCTGAGATCCAAAGGCTCCCATATGAGGGTTGTTGTTTTTTTCCTGTTTTGTTTTGGTTTTCTTTTGTTTTTTGGCATCAAACAGTTTCTTCCAAGAGTTTGCTCACAGGAAAGACAAAAACAGAGTAATCCTCAATAAAATAAAACAAACAGGAATAGCTGAACAGTCTACATATGAAAAACAAAGGTTAAAAAACTCAACAGACAAAAACCACACCAAACACTCATCCCATTTAATTTCCTGTTACATGAACTGAGGAAACGAAAAACATCAGGCCCCAAGGCAGTAATGCTCTGAGGTTCTAGTTTAGGCTCCTTCTATGTGACAGATTCATGCACACACATTCACACATACTACTGACCCAGGCAGAAGTACACATGCATGCGCAGGTGGCCAAAGAACCACAGTGGGGAATGAGGAAAGGGGGGAGTGGTGGCTGGTCAAGGACATAACATCAGCTGGACACTAGGGGCTGCGAGAACCTTTCTGCTGCAGCAAGAGTCAACATTAAAACAAAGGCAGAACACATGCCTAGACAGTTTGGCTCAGTGAATAGAACGTCAGTCTGCAGACTGAAGGATCCCGGGTTCGATTCCAGTCAAGGGCACATGTCCCAAGGTTGTGGGGGCATGCAGGAGGCAGCCGATCAATGATTCTCATCATTGATGTTTCTGTCTCTCTCTCCCCCTTCCTTCCTCTCTGAAATCAATAAAAATAGCTTTTTTCTAAAGGCAGAACACAGGATAAATGTAGGATGCTCAGAGAAGACTAGACAGATGAAGAGGGAAAGATGCAGGGGAAGTATTGGGAAAGCAGCCTCAGAAGAGGTTTTTTTTATTGGGAATGAAGATGAGCAGAGGTCCTGTTACTTGAGTGATACACTGAGGCTAAAGGAATATGCTGCTGCCTCCTGTGCTCTCTCTCAAGGTGGAGGGAAACTGCAAACACCCACTCTCTAGTCCTCGCCATTGCCACTCAAGGACTTTCCCAAGAACTCCTCCAAAAAAATGACCCTGCCCACATTCAAAGTTAAGCCCAGCAAAGGGCCAAGCACAGAAAGCCTCAGTAACTAATCTTGGTGGAACCAAAGCCAGAGAAGCCCATCACAGCTGCATCTCACCATCCCCCCCAAACATCAGCCCTCCTTTCCTCCTCTTTCCATTTCTCTTTCTTGTAGGCTTTGGCCTTTTCCTCTTCTGCTCTAAGCTCTTTCCTCAAAATCATAATCCTTTTGTTTCTCTTCCATCTTCTTATTGACTTCAAAACATTTTTTCACCTAATCCAAGGTGGAAAGTTGCACACCCATAGACATGCCCAGGTTTTGCTGATGTTTCTTTCCATTAATGTGATCCAGGAAGTTGATGGAGTCCTTCACAACACAGTCACAGACATGGAAGCAATATCCTCCCATCTCAGATTGCAGGGTGGTCTTGGTAATGACAATTGTCTTCCCAAGCTTGGATTCTAGGTCCACCTTGTAGTCCCTATGCTGGAGAAGTTCCTCCTTGACTGGCTGCACTGGTTTTCCATACTTATTTTCTCTCTCTTCTATGAGCCTCTTCTCAGCAACCTTCTCATATTCATCTTTGCCCCACTTGTGGCAAAAGTCCAACTTTTTGGCCCACTGCTCAACACCATCTTCCCACTTGTTTACATCTTGCCTATGTCTGCTTTTGTTCCTATGATGGCAGAGCTGAATAGCTGAGACAGAGACAGTATGACTCACAAAGCTGAAAATATTTACCATCTTGCTATTTATAGGAAAAGTTTGCTGATCCCTGTTCTAGATTCCTACAACATCTACACGCACCCCCTCCAATTTGTGATACTAGTATGCCTCTAGAGAGCTGCATTAGATGAGAAAGGTGCGTTCCTCACCCTAGAAGCCAGGACTCTGGGGCTCTAACCACAGTTTCCACACCAGCCAAGCAGAGAGGAGAGCTATAAGAATTTTGATTAGGAAGATAAGCCAGGCCAGAGTGAACAACAAAAATGTGGTTTCCAGCACCCCCCCTCACCCCCTTCACCCCCTCCCCCCACCTCCCCCACCCCCGCACACATACACCCTTATATTACTGGGGTTATAAAAGCAGGGACAAGAGTGGGGAGTGACAGAACCTTGCCATGGGCAGCATCGCTGGGAAAATGCAGGCTCTACTCCTTTGGTTGGTCTTCCTCTTGCCTCCTGAAGCTGGAGCTGGTGAGTCTAGGATATAACTCCCTGTCCTCTGGGTCCTTAACTTCTATTCCAAATTTACTGACCCGAGTCAAAGAAGACCCTAAAATGAGAATGCAAGATCCCATTGCAAGTGTTCCAAGGGAAATCTCTACCTGGAAGAGTCATATTCTTTCCCAGCAGTTAGTAACAGTTTCCTAGGGGGGAAAAAATCTTGGGTGGAGATAGAAAACTGGCTTTGGAAGTACTTCTTAAGCTGCTTTCCTCAAAATATCCATAATTCTGATTCCTGGTCCTTTTCTCCTCTGTCTTTGCTCTCATGTGGAAAAGGTCAGGATCAGGACATGAAGAAATGTTTAAATGACAACTCAGAATCAAGACTAGCCATTGTGTTCTGAAAAGTGGGATTGACAGGGTGGACTGGGATAAGGAAAGCCAATAAAAAGGATACATGGAGGGGCTGAGTTACATTACAGGTAAGGGTGAGGCTGGGGATGGGGGGATGCCTCAGCTTTCAACTCATTTTCCTTACCTAGTGCTCTGTCTGAAGGCTTAGTTACCCTGTGTTTGGGAACCTGGGATTTTCTATTTCAGGGAAGATTATCAGTGGCATTGAGTCCAAGCCACACTCCCGTCCCTACATGGCCTATCTGAAAATCATCTCTGACCAGAGCTATGTTTTTAACTGTGGTGGATTTCTCATAAGTCAAGAATTTGTGGTGACAGCTGCTCATTGTAAAGGAAGGTAAGAAAACTTTGATTTGTTCTCTTTTCATGTGAGGAGTTGTAGGAACCAGAGTTAACACAATTTTCAAGTGGCCTCAGTCGAGATTTTTGTGCCTAACTAATCTCAAGATGGTCAGTGATGTATATTGGGAGGAGCTGGGCCATTGTGATTGATTAGTCATCTCCATCCCCAGAGGTCAGGGCTTTACTAATGGGCAACCCAGATCAAGACAGGTCAATACTGCCCCTCTTGTCCTGGTGCCAGAGAGCTCTCTCAGTCTGTCAGGGCCTGGCCCTTCCTAAAACAGCTGTGGTTCCTGGGAGGAACGTCTTTCCTCAGTAAGAACTGAGTTCCTCAGTTGGCTCTACACTGATGAAGAGGGCCTGTTGTCACTTTGCTCAAAATGGGCCCTTCTCAGGAGACCAGCACCTTTCCTGACTCTCTCTTCCCTCTCAACAGAAAAATTACTGTCATTCTCGGAGCTCATGACATAAAACAAGAAGAATCCACATGGCAGAAGCTAGAAGTCAAAGAACAATTTGTTCATCCGAAATACAACTATTTTACTAATGTCAATGACATCATGTTACTGAAGGTGCCATTCTCTTTCTTGGACTTCTCAATTCCCCCTTCTTAACCCTTCTCCTGACTGTACCTTTCTCATTCTCTTCCAACCCACTTCCTCGGGTACCACCCCCACTCCATGTCATCACCGCCCCATTCGGGAAAAACTCTAGGCCCTGCCCAGGGAACCTCTACCATACCACACCACCCACATTCCCTGTGACTGGCAACCATCCACTCTTCCTCCCTCACAGCTACAAAAGAAGGCCAAGCTGAACCATGCCGTGGGGACAGTCCCCCTGCCTGCCAAGTCTACCTTTATTCAACCTGGAAAAGTATGCCGAGCAACTGGCTGGGGGAGAATAGGCGTGGAAAAGCCAGGGTCAGATACTCTGAGAGAGGTGAAGTTGAGACTCATGAAGGCCAAGGCCTGCAATCACTTTATGTTTTACAATCATAACTTGCAAATCTGTGTGGGCAACCCCAGGAAGAAAAGATCACCATATAAGGTACCACAAACTTACACTTCCTCCTCACAATCAGTTCCTGGGAGACAGGGTCCTGCTGAGAGGGAGTGGATCAGGAAGTCCCCTGGTTCAGTTACTGGTGTCTGCATTCATGGGTTTCTAGAACTATGGGAACTGGAATCCTCCTTCTGGGTTCCACCCTTTCATACTCAAGTCCTGCCTCTAATCTTCCCCTCTAGTTTGCATACTGGGCTCCAGGGGAGAAAAAATAAGATGTTGGGGTGCAGGATCTATGTTCTATGCTAGAGAGAGAAAGAAGACATTTAAATTATGACTCCTGATTTATGACTCCATCAGGTGTCAAGATTCCTGGCCTGACTCTGGGGTATCTTGGGGCCAGCCTGGGTGCTGATAGAACCAGGATGAAGTAATAGTAGGAAGTAATCTCTGCTCATGATCTGCTTTTTTTAACCCACAGGGTGACTCTGGGGGCCCCCTTCTGTGTGCTGGGGTGGCCCAGGGTATTGTGTCATATGGACGTGCAGATGCAAAGCCTCCTGGTGTCTTCACTCGAATCTCCCCATATGTGCACTGGATTAATAAAATTATAAAGCGCAAGTAGCCACAGAAGACTGGCCAGCCGCAGGAAAAATCCCAAAGCCAGAGCTCTCCCTGGGTAGCCCCCAGGTTCCACAGGAGCCTGGACACAGCCCAAGACCAGGGAGGCTCCCAAAAGTACCCAAAACCCCTGCTGATTGTATCCTCCACAAAATTCAATAAAGATGCAGCCTCCGGCACATGTGTGTGAGACTGTTTCTTCCCCAGAGCTCCCCCAGAGATGGACTGCTCCACAGGGAGGAGTTCAGGTCCCCTTCTCTAGTGGGAATGAAGAATTTTGCTGGGCTCCTTTCTTGCCAGATTAATAACCAAGCCCACCAATTTCCATAAACATTGTGTGGTGCTATGGATTATTAAAGAAAATATTTTAATCTGCACAATACCATTTAATATCCAGAGTAATATTGGCACTGAGCGACCTTCTTTCTCCTCTGTCCCCTCTTCCACTTCCTCTTCCTACCCCCCTTCTCCTCTCACTTCTCTTCTTCCTTCAAACCCATGCCTTGGCCACTGCACTACAGGACACAGATGAGCCATGGCAAATTCTCCATGACTATTTCTGAAGATGGGCCAAGGCCTGGGTTTATGTCTTTACACCCACCTCTGCCTCATGATCGTCACCTCAATAGTGTGTCTACAGCCACAGAAGCATCTGCTAAGTGGAGAAAAAAGAAAATTTCCCAAGCATGAGAGCTCAGGATAGTAGGGTGAGGGAGAGATGACCCTTGGAAGTCCTCAGGATGTGTCTGTCTACTGCAACAGTCACAATGGGCTGTATAAGGGTCAAGGCCATTCTAGCTCAGGAAGGGGATCCCCAAGAGCATCAGAGTGAGCCTCATCCCTGAATTACATCAGAGCCACCAAATTCAACAGTCATCTTCCTTCAGATATGATATGGTGTCTCCAGGTCTCCAGAAAAAGAATACATGAGTTAGGCAAAGTCCTCCAAAATTTCCTTCCATACGGCCTTGAATGCTCTGAATCCCATACCCACCAGCATCTGAGCTGGATGAGTACACTCACAGCTATACACATCAAATACAAGAGGAACAGGGTGTGACCTCCAGCTACCTCTCAGGAGCCTGCAGTTAAAGGACCTCTTACAGGCCCTTGATCCCTAAGAGGCCTAAGAAGATATGCCTGGCCCCATGCAAGAAAGAGCTGCTACTGTTGGTCCCAGATCAGGAACCCCAGAGCTCCTCCACTTTCCCCACTGCCCACCAGCCCACAGATCTGAGCTTCCAGCTTTGTCAATGACCAATACATGTAAAATAAAAAAAGAATAATATGTACAAGACTGATTATAGACTGACTCTACCCAAAAAAAAAAACAAGCATATGTACAACAACAACAAAACTTGGAAGATCTCAAAAATAAGAGAACATATGCTGAAATGATAATATAAAGATGTTTTTTCTTTTTATCCTAACTCATGTTTTACATTTGTATAACTAAATAAGAATTTTTAAATGTGAGATACAAGAGGCAGAGACACTGTGTAATATTTGCTTAGGAAATCAGAGCACATACTGAGTTGCATCTAAAACCCCATCCATTCTTGACCCCCAAACCCTAAGGACAGCACATCCACAAGGCGGCCCTTGTTCCCTCGAAGCTGGACAATGGAGATGTGAGGAGAGTAGTCAGCCTGTCCTGCCAGCCCCAAGAAGTTGCAGGGCCAATGGAGACTGCAGGGAGCTTGACTGAGCCCACAGGCTATATTGGACTCCAACAGACTGACAGGCACTGACTCCAGTACAGCCACCGCAGAAGACCAAATGAGCATCACATGGTCCCCTGACATGGAAAAAGGCAGTTGGTGGCTGTCACCCAGAGAAGATAAGCACATCAACATCGCCACAGTGTTCGTTCTGCCATGAAGAGGATAGGCCCACAGTGTGCGTCCGCCTGACCAACATCAAGAGTGATAAAGTCTTCGCATCACAGGGTCAGCAGGAGAAACTGTCCAGATAAGAGAGCTTTGCCCAAACCCATGGGAAGAGGGCCTCAGGACAGCTGAGGGCGGCACACAGGGAAATAAATGCTAAACAGCCAGTTCCCAGGGTCAGGGTTGTTGGGGCCCAGGTCCAAAAGCCCAACAAGAAAATATTTCCTCCTCCCACCCTACCCCAATGCCAGGCCTTTCCCTGGGAACCTAGGGACTGTTCTCCTGTACCCACAGTTTCCCTGGAAACTATTATCCTCACATAGTCATGCAGTGTGCAGTGGCTTGGCACGTGTACGTACTGAAGGATTTGTTATGGATTGTATTGTGTCCCTCAAAAAAGCATATTGAAGTCCTAACTCCCAGTGCCTCAGAATGTGACCTTATTTAGAAATAGGGTCTTTGAAGAATTGATTTAGATGAGGTTAAACTGGAGTCGGGTGGGCCCTTAATCCAGTATGGCTGGTGTCCTGATAAGAAGAGGAGAAAGACACACACAGGGAAAAAGCCATGTGATGACAGAGGCAGAGATTGAGTGCTGCATCTATAGGCCAAGGACCACCATGGACTTCCAGCTGTCACCAGAGCTAGAGAAGAGGCATGGGACAGATTCTTCCTCACAGCTCACAGGAAAAATACAACTCTGCCGACACCTTGATCTCAAACTTCCAGTTTCCAAACTCACAAAGAATAAATTTCTGTTGTTTTAAGCCACCTAGTTTGTGGTACTTATTTTCTCCCTCCATCTTTCTCCCAGATACAGTTAGACAAAAGCACTACTGAAAACTCCACAAATGACACCTGGAGGGTTAGCCCTACCCTGTACTGTTGAAACACTATACTTCCTGTCTCATTAGTCTCACATAATTGGCCCCTTCATTCTCCCCTAACAGCCTTACCAAAATCATATCTGCAGCTGGGCAGCATTTTCCATTCAATACTAGTAAACAAAGGAATCCTCTTGCAACCAAGGATGTAGGATATGGAGAAAAGCCTAGACAATGAGACACCTTTATAAGGCCTCCACATAATAAGTAATCCCAGTAGAAGAATATTAGGCTATTCTAGAGCTACTAGAAGAAAAGTTACTCCCAAGCCCTGACCGGTTTGGCTCAGTGGATAGAGCGTCGACCTGCCGTCAGAAGGGTCCCAGGTTCGATTCCAGTCAAAGGCATGTACTTTGGTTGCAGGCACGTCCCCAGTGGGGGGTGTGCAGGAGGCAGCTGGTTGATGTTTCTCTCTCATCAATGTTTCTAACTCTCTGTCCCTCTCCCTTCCTCTCTGTAAAAAATCAATAAAATATATTTTTTAAAAAGAAAAAGAAAAAAGAAAAGTCACTCCCAATCTAAGAACTATATACCCTGACAGGAGCAGGAATGGAGACTGTGAGGAGAAAGGCTGAGCCTACAAGCACTGACTTCACCATTGGCAGAAACCACACCCTAAACATGCATCTTGTGAACCCCTGAAATGTAAATAATAGTTGTTGTCTCTCTGGTAGCCCACCCAGCAAAGATCACCATGGATATGGTATTAATTCTGAGGTACACAAGATGATGACCCAAGGACGATGCTCAATTGATTGATGCTGAGAGTGGTAAGGGGAGTGGTAGCATCACAGAGTCTACAGGAGGAACCATACTTTGCCAAACTATTGAGAGGGAGCATTCTAGGACTTTCCCTCCTCAGATACTAGCCTATTGTTGGAATGGTAAATGGAAACTAGAAATATAAGGGGACTTCCGGTCAAGATGGCACAGTAGGTAAATGCTGTATTCCCTCCTCCCATGACCACATCAAAATTACAACTAAACTACAGAAAAACCATCATTGAGAACTGCCTGTAGGCTAACTGAACAGAACTCTTATAACTAAGAAGAAGCCACGTAGAGACTGGTAGGAGGGGTGGAGACACTGAATGGGCTGATTTGGTTAAATATCAGGAAGGATATCTGGACTGCAGAGGTCCCCCCCTGAGGAGCCAGGAGTCCCAGCCCCACATTGGGCTCCCCACCCCTGGGTTCCAGTGCCACAAATGATGCAATCAAAGGACAGATTTGGCAGGCACCAGGGCCCTGCTCAAGTGAATTCTGCTCTATAGGGTTAGCCCCTGCACAACAGCTCCTCCACTATAGTCACAGCCAGTTATTACAACCAATCAACCTGAGGGTCAATCCCTCCCATTGATGTGTCAACAATGATCAAGGCTAAACTACAACAGAAGGACACACACAATCTACACAAGGGACATACCTGGAGCACCCAGCTCAGGTGACCAGGGAGACTGCATCACTGGGCCCCAGGGAACACCTACTATATAAGACCACTATATCAAGACCAGGAGACATATCAGCTCTACCTAATACACAGAAACAAATACAGGGAGGCAGCCAAAGTGATAAAAAAAAGAAGAAGAAGAAAAGGACAAAACTCCAGAAAAAGAACTAAACAAAATGGAGGCAAGCAATCTATCAGATACAGAGTTCAAAATACTATTTATAAGGATGCTCAGTGATCTCAGTCAGAATTTCAACAAGGAGATAGGAAATATAAAAATTGAGATAGAAAACATAAAAAAGAACCAATTGGAAATGAAGAATACAATAACTAAAATGAAGAATACATTAGAGGGGCCCTAGCCAGTATGGCTCAATGGTAGAGCATTGGCCCACAAACCAAAGGGTCATAGGTTTAATTACCAGTCAATGGCACATACCTGGGTTGCAGGTCAATCCCAGGCCCTGGTCAGGGCACATGCAGGAAGCAACTGATCAAGTGTCTCTCTCACATAGATGTTTTTTTCTCTCTCTCTCTCTTTCTCCCTCCCTTCCTCCCTCTTTTGCTCTCAAAAAAAAAAAATTAATGGAAAAAAATATCCTTGGGCAAGGATTAACCAAAAAAAAGAATATATTAGAGGGAATCAATAGTACAGTAGATAAAGCAGAGGATCAAATCAGTGATTTGGAAGATAAGATAGCAGAAAAAACCCAATCAGAGCATCAAAAAGAAAAAAGAATCCAAAAAAATGAGGACAGTTTAAGAGGCCCTTGGGACAACATTAAGTGTTACAACATTCACATCATTGGGGTACCAGAAAGAGAAGAGAGAGAGCAAGGAACTGCAAACCTATTTAAAGAAATGATGATGGAAAACTTCCCTAACCTGGTAAAGGAAATAGACATACAAGCCCAGGAAGCACAGAGAGTCCTACAGAAGGTGAACCCAAAGAGGCCCACATCAAGACACATCATACCAGGTATACCAGTTAATAATGCAGATTTTTTTCAATAGATGGAGTTATACATATGTTGATATGCTTGATAAGTATGCTATTTTGTTGTATTAACAGCAAGCTTCAAAACTTCATATGTCAAATTTTCTGAAGGTGTTAACATCATAGATATTTTTATGCTTAAAAATGTCAAATTTCATGCAAAAAAAAGCATTTGTGGGAAGTTTTAATTCATTACTTTATTTTGAAAAAAAGTGCTGCTGAAAGTTATTGTATACTTCAGAAAGCTTATGGTGAACATGCTCCATCTCAAGATACTTGTGAACAATGGTTTAAACGCTTTAAAAGTGATTATTTCGATGTGAAAGACAAAGAACACCCAGGTCAACCGAAAAAGTTTGAAGAACAACAATTACAAACATTATTGGATAAAAATGTGTGTCAAACTCAAAAACAACTTACAGAAAGATTAAACGTTGCTCAGCAAACAATTTCTGAACATTTACAAGCAATGGGAAAGATTTTAAAGGAAAGATAATGGGTGCCACATCAACTGAAAGAAAGACAAATGGAAAACCGAAAAGTCATCAGTAAATGTTGCTTCAATGGCACGAAAGAAAGTCTTTTTTGCATCGAATTGTGACTGGTGATGGAAAGTGGATTTATTTTGAGAATCCCAAATGCACAAAATCATGGGTTGATCCAGGTCAACCATCAACATCGACTTCAAGGCCAAATCACTTCAGAAAGAAGACAATGCTCTGTGTTTGGTGGGATCAGGACGGTGTGGTGTATTATGAGCTTCTAAAACCAGGTGAAACCATTAATACTGATTGCTACCGAAAACAAATAATCAATTTGAACCACGCTTTGATCATAAAACGACCAGAATGGGCCAGAAGACATGACAAAGTAATTTTGCTTCATGATAATGCACCATCACACACTTCAAAACCAGTTAAAGACACGTTAAAATATCTTGCCTGGGAAGTACTAACCCACCTGCTGTATTCACCAGACCTTGCTCCTTCATATTACCACTTGTTCCGATTGATGGCACACACACTTTCTGAGCAGCACTTCAAAACATACAAAGAAGTGGAAAATTGGGTCTCTAAATGGTTTGCCTCAAAACAAGATAAGTTCTATTGGGACAGTATCCACAAATTACCTGAAAGATGGGGTAAATGTATAGCTAGCAATGGACATTACTTTAAATAAAGCACTTTTGATGTTTCTCTTGAAATTATCATGTTTTCTTTGATTACAAAATCAGCATTATTAACTGGTATACCTGGTAATTAAAATGCCAAAGGTTAAAGACAAAGAGAGAATCTTTAAGGTAGCAAGAGAAAAGCAGTTAGTTACTTACAAGGGAGCTCCCATAAAACTATCAGCTGATTTCTCAACAGAAATTTCACAGGCCAGAAGAGATTGGTACAAAATATTCAAAGTGATGAAAAGCAAGGACCTACAACCAAAAATACTCTACCCAGCAAAGCTGTTACTTAGTATTAAAGGACAGATAAAGAGCTTCCCAGATGAGAAAAAGCTAAAGGAGTTCATCACCACCAAACCAGTATTATAAGAAATGTTAAAGGAACTTCTTTAAGAAGAAGAAGGAAAAAAATAAAAAATATGAATAATAAAATGGCAATAACTACATACCTATCAATAGGTACTTTAAATGTAAATGGATTCAGTGCTCGTTTCGGCAGCACATATACTAAATGTAAATGGATTCAATGCTCCAAACAAAAGACATAGTGTGGCTGAATGAATAATAAAACCCTTGCATATGCTGTCTACAAGAGACACTTCAGATGAAAAGACACACAGAGACTGAAAGTAAAAAGATGAAAAAGATATTTTGGCTGTCGGGGGAATGGTGGCGTAAGGGCACATCTATCCTCTCCTCTTAACATCTCAACAAAATAACCACCTATAATTCAACAAAGAAGTCCTTGCTCAACACGAATGCACGCCTGAGAAACCTGCACACTGGAACAACTAAAGTGGGCTCCTTGGAATAGGCGGGAGACAAGAAGGGAGGGAAGTCAAACATGGCTACAGCGCAGCAGCATGTCTGAAGCGCAGCTGGGAACTGGCAGCAGCAGTTAAGGGCACTTCCCTCAGCGGGTCAGGACTAACAGAGAGCAAACCCAGCAAGTAGCAGGCTGTTGGACTTGCCACTGGAGTAGTGGCATTGTGTGGTCGCACACACAAGCAGTGAGAGAGTGTCTGAACCGTGGGGGTGCACTGTGAATGGGGTCTGGGTTGCATGTGTGAGCCGAGAGTCAGCATACACCCGCCCTACAGAGCTGCTTCCCACGGCTGGGCCTGGCTGCCCACTTTCAGGCAAAGAAAGGAAATTGCAGAACCCTGCCACTGATTAGACCCCCAAATCTTGCTTCCCGTTGCCCTTGGAGTTGGCTCCAGAAGTGTATTATCTGTAAGACAAGAGCTATTGCAGTAGAAATACAGTTTCCCTCTGTGACTGAACCCCAGGAGGGGTGCTTGGGCTGAACCTATGGTGGTGAGGGGTCGCCATTACTGTCAGGGAAAAACAAACCTCATTCCCAAGCAACAGAAGTACAGCTCTACGGAAGCTGCAGAGGCTCAAAACTGTGAGGCCACAGAGGATAAAAATCTTGCAATTCAGCGCCATTTCCTGGAACAGAGCAGAAAGACCTCCTCAGAGATAAATGGGAAAACAAGGAGAACAGCAAATGCCATGAACAACCACAACAACAACAATGATCAGGAAGAAAATGAAAAATCCCCAGAAAATAGGCTGGAACACATGGAATTATGCAAGTTGAATGACAGAGATTACAAGATTGCAGTTCTGAATACCCAATGAGATGTGAGAAAATACTGACAGACAATTTAGCACACTCAGAAAACAAATTAATGAACAAAATGAGCATTTCTCCAAAGAAATTGAAATTTTAAAAAAGAAGTCAAAATCCTGGAAATGAAGCAGGCAAATGAAGAAATTAAAAATGAGCTGATGAGCATAGAAAATAGAACCAACCAGTTAGAGGAAAGAACTAGTGATATTGGAGAGAGAACCAAGATGGCGGCATAGGTAAACACCTGTACTTGCTGCCTCCCATAACCATGTCAAAATTACAACTGACATACAGAATAACTATCATTTAGAACCACAGGAAACCTGGCTGAGTGAAAGTACTACAATGAGAGAGGTAAAGAAGAAAGCACACTGAGACTGGTAGGAGGTGCAGAGGCGCGGAACAGGCTGGTCCGGCACCAGGCTGTGCCGCTTTTTTAGGCTGGTCCGGCACCAGGCTGTGCCGCTTTTTTAATCGGGAGGGAGATTGCCTCTTTGGAGGCCACCTGGAGGAGCAAGGAGTCCCAGCCCCACACCAGACCCCCAGCCCAGGATCCCAGAGCTGGGGAAAGAAGTCCCTACGACAATGGGCCATAAGAACTACAGACTGTAAAAAACAGTGCGATTGGGGCTGAGTGACACACAGGATGCTAGAGACCCAATTGTCCCTCTTAAAAGGCTGGCACCACAATCTAAATTTACAAGCTCTCACTTGCTCTGAGCTCCAGTGTCGGGTGAGGTTCTGGGGGATCTAGACACATACAGGGAGAAATCGGACTGTTTGGCATCAGGGCAGGAACTCAGAAGCAGCTTTCTTCCAGATGGAGGTACTCACAGCAGTCATTGTTCCCGTACTGGGACCTCTCCAGTGCAGGGCTGACTGGCAGCCATTTCTGTTTTCTCTGCCCTAGTGATTCCCTGAGACCCCACCCCACCCAATTTACAACCCCACCCAAGCTGGGTGCAGTGGGGTTTGCATATGAATGGCCTGTACTTTCTCAGCCTAAAACCTGTCAAACAAGCTGCAGCTAGGTCAGAAAGCCCCAAAGCTACCAATAAAAAGCCCAAGGCCGGCACCAGCACCACCCTGCCTTGCTTCACAGCTGGGCCTTCCATGGACACTTCCATACCCTACACAAAGAAGAAGAATCTACAGATCTCTCTGTAGCTCCTGCTGGGTGGCCCCAGGCAGTGGCTGACTTTGCACCTCCCTGGAGGCCCAAGAGCCAGTGTACCCAGTGGTCAGTGTGAGACCATACCAGATTACAACTCTTCACATCCATAAGTGACACACTCAAGGGGCAGACTTAGTGAGCACCAAAGCCCCACTGAAGCAAGTCCTGCTCCATAAGGGTGTCTCCAGCACAGCAGCTCTTCCACTGTAGTCACAGCTGGTCCCCACAGCCAATTGGCCTGGAGGTCAATTCCCCACAGTGACACCAACAGCAATCAACTGTTTAAGAAGAGGAAGAAGAAGAAAAAGGTAAAGATTAAAAAAAAATTATGAACAACAAAGTGACAACAAATACATATCTATCAACAAGTGAATCTAAAAATCAAATGAATAAAAAATCTGATGAACAGAATAAACTGGTGAATAGAATAGAATCAGGGGCATGGAAATGGAACAGACTGACAATACTCAGAGGGAAGGAGGTGTGGGGTGTGTGGGAAGAGGTTAGACAAAGATCTTATATGCACATATGCATTACCTATGGACACAGACAAAAGGGTGTTGAGGGCCTGGGGTGGGGTGGGAACCAGGTGGAGGGGAGTTATGAGGGGGAAAAGAGGGACATCTGTAATAATCTCAACAATAAAGATTAAATAATAATAATAAGTTAATTAATTAATTAACTAGAGATATTGAAGATTGGAGTCAAGAAATGATGCAGAGGGAAGAAGAGAGAGACCTGAGAATAAAGAAATATGAAATAGCTCTACGAGATCTCTCTGATTCCATAAAAAAAAAAAAATAACATCAGAATCATAGGCATAGCAGAGGAGGAAGAGAGAGAGTAAGGAATGGAGAGTCTATTAAAACAAATAGTGGATGAGAACTTCCCCAATCTATGGAAAGAATTATATCCTCAAATCCAAGAAGCAAATAGAACACCTAGTTACCTCAATACAAAGAGGCCCTCTCCAATGTACTTGGTAATGAAGCTGTCAAAAATTAGTGACAAAGAAAAAATCCTCAGAGCATCCAGAGAAAAGAAGGAAGTGACCTACAAAGGAAATCATCCGACTTCTCAGCAGAAATACTACAAGTCAGAGGAGAGTGGAACCAAATATTCAAATATCTGAAAGAGAGGAATTACCAGCCACGCCTGTTATATCCAGCAAAATTATCCTTTAAATATGAAGGAGAAATAAGAACATTCCCAGACATACAGAAGCTGAGGGATTTTATCACTAGAAAACCTCCACTGCAAGAAATACTCAAGGGAGTTACTCTACCTGAAACAAAGAACATACAGTCATAACACTACCAGTAGGATTACCAAAAAACTCGTAGCATAAATAGGGACAATTTGTGACAACAAGAACATACAAGGGGAAGAGGGACAGGTATGAAGAGGCAAAGGAAGATGAAGATCAGATTAACTCAATAGGGGAAAAAACTATGGTATATATGCAACTTCACTTTTTATAAAACTAATGGCAACCACACACAAAAATCCCCCAAACAAGACATATGGCTTTAAAAAAAGAGGAAACAGAGGAAAGATGTATGGAATACAACCAAATACAAACAACAGAAAGAAGCATAAAAGAAAAGAACCAATGGAGGCACAGAGTTACCAGAAAACAAAAGATAAAATGGCTATAGGAAATCCTCATACATCAATAATTACCCTAAATGTAAATGGTCTAAATCCACCAATAAAGAGGCACAGAGTAGCAGAGTGGATCAAAAAAACAAAACCCAACCATATGCTGCCTACAAGAGACATCTAAACAGCAGAGACAAAGGTAGATTCAAAGTAAAAAGGTGGGAAATGATTCTCCAAGCAAATAACATCCCCAAAAAAGCATGTGTAGCCATACTTATATCTGACAAAATAGATCTCACGGTAACAAAGATAACAAGAGACAAAGATGGACACTTTATAATGATAAAAGGAACACTACATCAAGAAAACATAATACTTCTTAATATATACGTGCCCAATCAGGAAGCACTGAAATATATTAAACAGCTACTCACAGAATTAAAGAGAGAAACAGATGAAAGCACAATTATAGTTGGAGACCTTAATACTCCATTGACAGCTATAGACAGATCAACAAAACAAAAAGTCAATAAAGAAATATTGGCCTTAAATGAAACACTAAACCAAATTGATATAATAGACATTTATAGAACACTAGAGGCCCAGTGCACGAAATTCGTGCACGGAGGGGGGTTGTCCCTCAGCCCAGCCTGTACCCTCTCCAATATGGGACCCCTCAAGGGATGTCCGACTGCCCTGTGGGATCGGGCCTAAACAGGCAGTCGGACATCCCTCTCACAATCCAGGACTGCTGGCTCCCAACTGCTTGCCTGCTTGCCTTCCTGATTGCCCCTAACCGCTTCTGCCTGCCAGCCTGATCACCCCCTAACCACTCTGCTGCCAGCCTGTTTGCCTCCAACTTCCCTCCTCTGCCGGCCTGGTCACCCCTAACTGCCCTCTCCTGCAGGGTTGATCACCTCCAACTGCCCTCCCTTGCAGGCTGGGTGCCTCCCAACTGCCCTCTCCTGCTGGCCATCTTGTGGTGGCCATCTTGTGTCCACATGGGGGCAGGATCTTTGACCACATGGGGGCAGCTATATTGTGTGTTGCAGTGATGATCAATCTGCATATTACTCTTTTATTAGATAGGATAGAGGCCTGGTACAGGGGTGGAGGCCAGCTGGTTTGCCCTGAAGGGTGTCCCAGATCAGATGGGGGTTCCCTTGGGGCGTGGGGCAGCCTGAGCGAGGGGCCTGTGGTGGTTTGCAGGCCAGCCACGCCCCCTGGCAACCCAAGCAGAGGCCCTGGTATCTAGAATTTATTTTCCTTCTACAATTGAAACTTTGTAGCCTGGAGCTAAGCCAAGCCTCGGGCTCCCTCTGAGGCTGGCAGCCATTTCTGTTGGGGTTATAATTGAAACTTTGTTGCCTTAAGCGGGTGGGCCTGGCCAGCGTGTGCGGAAAGCTTTGCTTCCCCTGTTGCCAGCGGCAACCCTGGCCTGCTCTCTCAAGCTCCATTCTGCTGCCATTTGTTTGAATTTGTTTACCTTCTATAATTGAAACTTTGTAGCTTGAGTGGAGGCCTGGCCAGGGCAGGCGGAAAGCTTGGCTTCCTCTGTTACCTAGGAAACCTTACTCTCTGTGGCTGTAGCCATCTTGGTTTGGGTTCATTTGCATACTCGCTCTGATTGGATGGTGGGCGTGGTTTGTGGGCGTGGCTTGTGGGTGTGTCAGAGGTGTGGTCAATTTGCATATTTGTCTATTATTAGATAGGATTTCATCCCAGAACATCAAACTGTACATTCTTTTTCAGCACACATGGAAGATTCTCAAGGATATACCATATTTTGGGTCACAGAACAAGCATCAACAAATTCACAAAAGACTGAAATTATTCCAAGCATATTTTTTTTTACAATGATTTCTTGAAATTAGAAATCAACTGCAAAAAGGAGGTTAAAAAAAAACTACAAATGCGTTAAGATTAAACAACATACTACTGAAAAATGACTGGGTCAAAGAATAAAAGATGAGATGAAAAGATACATAGAGACAAACAAGAATGAAGACACAACATATCAAAACCTCTGGGATGCAGTGAAAGGTGGAATAAGAGGGAAGTTTATATCATTACTGGCCTATCTCAAGAAACAAGAGAAAGTCCAAGTAAACAACCTAACATCATACCTAAAAAGACTAGAGAAGGAAGAACAAAAGCAGCCCAAAATTAGCAGAAGAAAAGAAATAATAAAATTCGAGCAGAATTAAATGAAATAGAGAACAAAAAGACTATTAAAAAATCAATAAAACAAAGAGCTGGTTCTTTGAAAAGATTAATAAAATTGACAAACCCCTGACTAGACTCACTAAGGAAAAAGGGGGAAAGACCCATATAAACAAAATCAGAAATGAGAGAGGGGAAATCACCACAGACATCACAGATATACAAAGGATCATACTAGAATATTATGAAAGCCTTCATGCCACCAAATTCAATAACCTAGAAGAAATTGATAAATTCCTGTAAATATATAACCTTCCTAGACTAATTCATGAAGAACTGGAAAATCTAAATAGACCCATCAGTAGTGAAGAAATTGAAATAACCATCAAAAACCCCCCAAAAAAAAAAAGTCCAGGACCAGATGGCTTTACCAGTGAATTCTACCAAATGTTCAGGGAAAAATTAAAACCTATTCTTTTCAAACTCTTCCAAAAAATTGAAGAAGAGGCAATACTTCCTAACACATTCTACAAAGCCAATATAACCCTGATACCAAAACCTGGCAAATATCACACACACAAAAAAAATAAATAAATAAATAAACAAATAAACAAAAAAAAAACTACAGATCAATATCCCTGATGAATACAGATGCAAAAATCCTAAACAAAATACTAGCTAATCGAATACAACAGTACATCCAAAAAATAATACATCATGATCAAGTGGGATTCATTCCAGGGGCACAAGGATGGTTCAACATTCACAAATCAATCAACATAATACACCACATTAACAAAAGAAAGGGTAAAAATCATATGATCTTGTCAATAGATGCAGAAAAAAGCATTTGATAAGATACAACATCCATTTATGATTAAAATGCTCAATAAAATAAGAATAGAAGGAAAATGCCTCAACATAATAAAGGTGATATATGTTAAACCCTCAGCCAATATCATACTCAATAGTGAAAAACTGAAAGCTTTGCTCCTAAGATCAGGAACAAGACAAGGATGTCCACTCTCACCACTCTTATTCAACACTAGAGGCCCAGTGCATGAAATTATGCATGGGTAGGGTCCCTAGCAGCTGTTGGCTGAAGGCCGGGGCCTCCCTTCCCCAGGCTGCCTGCTGCTGCTGCTGCTGGCCAGGGCTTCCCTTCACACCTGCCTTGGCCTGTCACCGCCCGCTCACCTGCTCCACCATCCCACCGTAGTCCTGCTCTTGTCAGGGCCCATCGGGGCTAGCAGCACCTCCACTGCCACCCACTGCCAGTGCTGCATAGCCAACACCCACCATGTTCTGCATCACCCCCTGGTGGTCAGCGCAGGTCTAATTCCTAGTCTGTTGAACTCCCGCCCATGGGGACAATTTGCATATTAGCCTTTTATTATATAGGATAGTACTGGAAGTTCTAGCCAGAGCAATAAGGCAAGAGAAAGAAATAAAAGGCATCCAAATAGGGAAGAAAGAAGTCAAACTGTCATTTTTTGTGGATGACATGATGCTATATGTAGAAAGCCCTAAGGACTGACAAAAACTACTGGAAATAATAAACAAATACAGTCAAGTTGCAGAAAACAAAATCAATGTTCAAAAATCTATTGCCTTCCTGTATACCAACAACAAAATTTCAGAAAAAGAAATGAAGAAAACAATTCCTTTTGCAATAGCAACCAAAAGAATAAAATACTTAGGAATAAAATTAACAAAGAATGTGAAAGACCTATACACTGAAAATTACAAAAGATTATTAAAAGGGATTGAAAAAGAAAAATATATTTCATGAAAATTTAAAAAAAACTCATGTAGCAATACTTGTACCTGACAAAATGACAAAATAGACTTTAAAACAATGGCTATAACAAGAGACAAAGAATGACCCAGCAATTCCACTTCTGGGTATTTATCCAAAGAAACCCAAAACATTAATTCAAAAAGATATGTGCGTCCATATGTTCTTTGGAGCATTATTTACAATAGCCAAGATATGGAAGTAACCTAAGTGTCCATCAATAGATGAATAAATAAAGAAGAAGTGATGCATATGACTCAGCCATAAAAAATGGATTAAATCTGCAACAACATGGAAGGTCCTACAGGGTATTGTGCTGAGTAAAATAAGTCAGACAGACAAAGACAAATATAATATGATTTTACTGGTATCTGGAATCAAAAACAAACAAACAAAAAAAAACAAAACAAATTTATAGATACAGAGAACATTTTGATGGTTGCCAGATGGGAGGGGGATTGGGAGAGTGGGTGAAAAAGGGGAAGGGATTAAGATGTACAAATTGGTATTTACAAAATAGCCACGGGAATGTAAAGTATAGCGTAGGGAATATAGTCAATAATATTGTAATGACTATGTATGGTGACAGATGGGTACTAGATTTATCAGGGTGATCACTTCAATATATATATATCTACACTAATAAAACAGAAACATGAAAATTAATCATCACTCACCTAAACCCACAAGCCACGCCCACCAACCAATCAGGAGCAAGTATGCAAATTAACCCAACCAAGAGGGTGGCCGGCCACTGAGTGAGCAGGAGGCTTGGGTTTCCCTGGCAATGGAGGAAGCCAAGTTTTCTGCCCGCTCTGGCCATCCCTGACCTTCGCTCAAGGCTACAAAGTTTCAATTATAGAAGATAAATAAATCCCAACAAAAATGGCTGCGGCCATGGAGCAAGCAGGAGGCTTGGGTTTCCCTGGCGATAGAGGAAGTCAAACTTCCTGGCTGGCCCAAGCCTCCACTCAAGGCTACAAAGTTTCAATTATAGAAGATAAATAAATCCCAACAAAAATGGCTGCAGCCACAGAGCGAGCAGGAGGCTTGGGTTTCCCCGGCAATGGAGGAAGCCAAACTTCCTAGCCAGCCCTGGCCTCCACTCAAGGCTACCAAGTTTCAATTATAAAAGATAAATAAATCCCAGATCCCAGGGCCTCCGCTTGGGTCGCCAGGGGGCATGGCCAGCCTGCAAACCACCACTGGCCCCTCACCCAGGCAACCCCACACCCCAAGGGAACCCCCACCCTGATCCGGGACACCCTTCAGGGCAAACCAGCTGGACCCCACCCATGCACCAGGCCTCTATCCTATCTAATAAAAGAGTAATATGCAAATTGACCATCACTCCAACACACAAGATGGCTGCCCCTATGTGGTCAAAGATCCTGCCCCCATGTAGACACAAAATGGCCACCACAAGATGGCCAGCAGGGGAGGGTAGTTGGGAGGGACCAGGCCTGCAAGGGAGGGCAGTTTGGGCGATCAGGCCAGCATAGGAGGGCAGTTGGGAGGGACCAGACCTGCAAGGGAGGGAAGTTAGGGTGATCAAGCCTGAGGGGAGGGCAGTTAGGGGTGACCAGACTAGCAGAGAAGGGAAGTTGGGAGCAACCGGGCCTGCAGGGAAGGGCAGTTGGGGGTGACCAGGCCTGCAGGGGAGGGCAGTTGGCGGGGGAACAGGCCTGCAGGGGAGGGCAATTAGGGGCAATCATGCTGGCAGGGGAGCAGTTAGGCATCAATCAGGCTGGCAGGGGAGTGGTTAGGGGTGATCAGCCTGGCAGGCAGAAGCGGTTAGGGGCAATCAGGAAGGCAGGCCAGCGAGCAGTTGGGAGCCAGCAGTCCTGGATAGTGAGAGGGATGTCCGACTGCCCGTTTAGGCCTGATCGGGCAGTGGGACATCCCTTGAGGGGTCCCATATTGGAGAGGGTGCAGGCTGGGCTGAGGGACACACACCCCCGTGCACGAATTTCATGCACCAGGCCTCTAGTGTGTGTGTGTGTGTGTGTGTGTGTGTGTGTGTGTGTGTGTGTGTGTGTGTGTGTGTATCTCACTATGTTGCATACCTGCAACTAATAAAAATATTATATGTCAATAGTAATTTAAAAATAAAAATTATTTTTTAAATGTTGATTTCAAATTAATATTTATAAAAAAGAAATTAGAAATATCAGAAAGAAACCAAAAATAAACTTAAAAAGGTTGGGGCAGAACTGAGGGAGTTCTTGCTTAAAAGCCTGGGACAGAAGTGATGACACACAACTATGAGGCGTCTTGTTCTCAAAACAAAATTTGGGTTAATCGCCCAGAACTCCTCCATTCATCATTCCTCTGGATACTCTGTCCATTGAGAGAATTACGCAGAGTGCGGTAGTTCAAAAAGGAACTAGTGTGTTCAGAGTTGAGGCAAGAACATAGTAAAATAAATCAGCTCATATCCTTGAAAACTGCTTTACAGGTGCTGAATGTAAGCTAGTAGCAGTTAAATTTAGACTCGTTCAGAAACATCAACTACAGTAACAGAGGTTATTGCAAGGGCAAACACAGACTGAGCTCCAGCCTGTTTCTGGAACATGTGGTTAACACCATAAAGGGACTGCAGCTCCATTGCCCTGCTGTCTCAATCTGATACAAGATGGCATGAGCCTCTGCCATCAATTGTCCCTTATCCATAGTATCTCTTACATGAGACTTTAATATTTACAAAAGCTTATAGGTGTTGTATCTCTACATGGCAACTCAAAGATTAAAACAATTTATATACACATCCTCAATCAAAAAAGATACAGCCTGCCCTAGCTGTGTGGCTCATTTGGTTGGAGCATCGCCCCATACACTGAAAGGTTGTGGGTTCGATTCCCAATCAGGGCATGTGCCTAGGTTGCAGGTTCAGTCCCTGGTTTGGGCGTGTGAGAGGCAACCAATCAATGTTTCTCTTTCATCTCTCTCTCTCTCTCTCTCTCTCTCTCTCTCTCTCTCTCTCTCTCTCTCTCTCCCCCCCCCCCCCCCCTCTCTCTCTCTCTCCCCCCCTATCTATCTCTATCTCTGAAATAGGTAAGCATATCCTCAGGTAAGGATTTTTTTTTTTAAGATTCAGCCATTAACTGGAAGAAAAAGTAAAAAAACAATCTGGCAGCCTAAAGTTAAAAGAATAGAAACAAGATGCTGTCCAAAGCAGGGCATAATTGAAGTCTGTAAACCTGAGTGATCTGCAATGTGTTTAGGGAAATTTAGACAAAGTATAATCTTCTTCACACAGACAAATATATAGCCTCGATGAGGACATGCCCCTCGTTTACCCATTAAATGGTCATATGGAAGCACAAGGTGTAACACAATTAAAGGAACAACACCTGCATTTACTAAAGACCAACCATATGGCATTTCACATTTCTAGCACCATATCTAGTTCTCCAGAAACCCTGTTTCATATCACTCTTCATATTTTACAGATGCAGTAACTACTGCTGAGAACTTAAGGAACTGTCCTAAGTCACACAGCGTTCAGTGTTAGAAGCAGCATATAACTGCCCCATCTAACCCCACAGGTAGCTGCATGCCTCAAATGTCAAAGTGAATAATGGCACAGATAACATGTTTCAGGAACTCAGAACAGAAATGATCCCTCTGCATTATGGTGGCTAAGGGATCGCTGCCACCATTAAAAAGTCAGTTCTTTTACATCAAGTCCAACCCTCTCCTTTCCCCTAATTGTGAATCCTAAACAAGGATCTGTGCAACATCTACTTCAAATATCTCTAGCAAATAGGAAATCACTTACCTTCCCTGAATACACATTCATGTTTTAACAACTGATCATTAGTAAATTCTTCTTTATACAGACTCAACATCTGTTTGCCATGATGCTGTAGAACCCGATCTGGACGCAGCCTGGCCAGAAACAATATCTGAACTACACCATGAGAAAGACTGTTCAGCAAAAGTCTCACTGCCTGCTGGCTTGGTCCAGACACTGTAGGCAACACCAAACACCTAACCCATGGGTAATTCTGTCCCCAAAGCCAGGTCCCTTTGGGACTTACTTTCACCATGAAAATTAATCCTACAGAATGCCTGATATCTCATGTTACCCCTTCTAAATCAAATTTTACACTCACTCATCTGATTGGCAAAGTCTTGTTTGCACGGGCCTCGATGCAAGACAATCAGAGAAAGAAAATCTGTGGATTCTACCTTAGGAAGGCAAGAATCATAATTGAGAATTCTCCTAATACTGGAAGGGTGTTCAAAAGACACTAAGGATCCACCACATGCATGGCAAAGGTCCGCTACAATCTACCATTTGGCTGCCCAACATGAATGCGCACTCTTTTTCCATACTTTACATTCCCCGAAACAAAAAGTCTCCCATTGAATATAACTCTCACTGTCTTTTGTACAAAAGAAAAAGAAGTTTGACTCTCCCCAGAAATAAAATAGCCAGTCTCTTCATTTACTGCTTTCAACTCCAAATACAGGAACTCTATGTGATACCCCATTCCACTTCTAATCTAGTCACAATTTGATATTCTGCAAACTGTATATAAACTATAAACTTCACCAACAACAACATATCACATATACAACAGCAGAAGGAGAGAAGAGGAGGGAGAAAAAGGAAATCTGTTGAAATACAGAAATACACACATGATATTGCAAGGAAGAAATATGGACAGAAGTGCAGTCCTCATTTCAGAAAGTGGTCACCTGACTGACACTGTACCTATTCCATTCCCTTGTCCTCAGCCAGTGCAGGCGAAACAAAACTTAGTCTTGGTGAATCTGAACCTTAATGATGCTGTGGAGCTATCATACTTGCCCTGAACACCTTACCTCTCAACTTCTCATTACATGAATGAAAAACAGAGGCCCTTCATTTGTTTAACCCCTCTGCTTTTTGGTCTAACTGGTGTGGGGCTACAGGACAGGACTTCTCCAACTCCAGATTCTCCCCTACTCTGCTGAGGGTAGAATGCAGGTGGCAGCAAATAAAAATGCAGGATTCCAGTTATGTTTGAATTTCAGATAGATCATTTGTTTTAGTATAAGTATGTCTCATTCAATATTGGAACTACTACTTAAAAATGATTTGTTATTAAACACAGATTTCACTGAGCAGTCTGTATTTTAAACTGGCAACTCTAGAAAGTGAAAGAATTAGTGCAGGAACTCCTTCGACATGAGGAAAAATGTGTAAATGTTCTATTCTAGACAAGGTTAGAGCTGAGGGCAACAGAGGACTCTGCCAATATATACTAAGAATTGGATCACCCAATTACAAGCCCAAGCTGAGACCTAGGGCATGATAGAATGATTTGGGGAGGTATTTATCCCCTGTGCTTCCCCGACTCTGAACTAAATGCCTTATAAATCTCCAAGAGAAATGACATGCCATATGTTACTCCACTCTTCACTGGACTCTCTGCTTCTCCAACTCTGGGGAAACAACAGATATGCACTTGAAACCCAGTTATGATAGTTATGAGTTGTGTGATCTTGGTCATCTTTGTGTCTGAGTCTCAATTCTACATCTGTAAAGTAACAGTAATGGTATTTCCCAAGATTATATGGAAAAAAACTCAGATACTAACATCTGTGTGTTCATATTCTTTTTCAGCAAAAGCAGTTTGATTCCTAATGTGAGAATAGGAAACTCCAGCCCCGCAGAAGCAAACATCCTTCTACATCTATATCCCCATTGGCAGGACTCAACTTCTCTATTTCTCTTTGGTGGTAAAGCAGAAAAGGGCTTTTATTTATAATCAGGAAAGTCTCATTCTGGACCATAAGCCTGGATACATAAAATTGAAATAGTAATAACTACTTCACAGGATTGTGATGAAAATATATCAGAGTTATGACAATAAATGATATGCATAGGCTCTCAAAAAGGCTACTTCCAATCCCATTTGCTCTTGTGATAATGTGTGTGAAATCCTAAAACAAGGTATATTCCCTTCCCCCATCTACTCTTTTTGGATCTCTCTTCTGCCAATGAACATTTGATTCATAGGAAGCGAGAGATCCAGATCAACGTTTTTCAAATTGCAGGAAATAATCCTTTAAATCGATGCTGCTCACATTTTTAACATGGAATGGAATGCAATAGTTATTACTATTTCAATTTTATGTATCCAGGCTTATGGTTCAGAATGAGACTTTCCTGATTATAAATTAAGGCCCTTTTCTGCTTTACCACCAAAGAGAAATGCAATGCAATGCAACGAAATTGAATCAAATCGAATCAAAACTAACAGAGAGCACTGTACGTGGTAAAGATAAATATTGTTTGCTGAAACTTTTGATTCATTTGTATGTGTGTATGTTTGTGCTCATGTACTCACATATAACATGTATGGCATTGAGTCATTTTGCAAAATGCATTTCCTACTATGAGCTATATAGCCATAAAAGTGCATATGCTTCTGAATGCTCAGTGTAACAAATCTCCCCCACCCATGTTTCTTATGGGCCTCTAACAAACTGCCCTAACTGGGAAGGACATGATTCCCCCATGACCCCACTCCAGATAAGGCACCATGGTGGAGAATTCATCCTGGAAAACAGGACTTCACCTCTAGCAAAACAAAGGGCAGCTCTGAGGAAACTTCAGATCAAAAAGACAGCCAGCTTAGAATGAGAGAAAAAAACATGACTACCAGTTCCTGTGGTTACCAGCACTACCCTTTCCTCTCTTGCTGGGAGTTATAAAGCCCAAGACTGGAAAACAGAAGCGGAACCTGCCATGGGCAGCCTCTCTGAGAAGATGGGTCACCTTCCTCTTCCCCTGCTGATCTTCCTCCTGTGCTCCAGATCTGAAGCCGGTGAGTCCCAGGGCCCTTCCCTCTAGAAGCTTCAGGACCAGTTCCTAAAACAAAATTGTGTCTGAACATAGCCGGCTCTTAAACAAGAGAGGGGCAGGCTATCTCTTCAAGAGTCCAGAGTGACATTTCCACTTGGGATACGCCCACCCATTCTCTGCAGCCTATGGTAGTTCCCAGGAACAAGGAACCCCACGTTGACTGGGGAAAATTCCAGAGCAATTGGGAGGAAAGGGGGTATCTTCTCTAACATGTGTGATCATGTGGATAAAGTCCTATGTTCTCTTCACCTTCTGAACTTTGGGGCTACACATTACCTTATAATCTGGCCCTCTTGTGTCACAGGTCAAGGACAGAAGCCTGGAGAGCTTATCCTGCAAGGTGACAGAAGAGGGCTGAGGCTGGGGCAGAATGGGGGTGGGGGAAATCTGAGGTGAAAAATGCCTGAGTGGCATCTGAGGCTGGTTGGCTATTGTGCCTGAAGGAAGGAATGAGAATTCATGTAGAAGGTTGTGCCTGGGGAAAGCCGATATCAAAGACACCTGAGAGGGAAGATGAGCAGAATGCAGGGTGAGGATGAGATTCAAGAGAAGCCTCTCTCAGCTTTCAAATCTGTTCAGGCCTGTGGCTCTCTGTTCCAGGGGAGATCATCTGGGGCACAGAGTGCAAGCCTCACTCCCGCCCCTACATGGCCCACCTGGAAATTGTCACTCCCCAGAATTCAGTGATGCATTGTGGTGGTTTCCTGATAAGACGGAACTTTGTGCTGACAGCTGCTCACTGTGCAGGGAGGTAAGAAACAGGGTCTTGTTTATCTCCAGAGGAGAGATAAACATCCAGGGTAGCAACCAGGGACATCCCCACAGGGGGGCCTAGGGAGGGACTCCTGGGCCTGGGTCACTTTAAGGAGAGGTAAGGATTGGGCTAAGGAAATTATTCTCACAATTGAATGGATGCCCTCACCCTCAGTCATTGTGCACTCAGCTCCCCTAAAAAGGAATAGGGGACCCCATCCAAGCATTCCTCCTCTAAAAGTAGTTCCCCCTCTCCCCAACCCCAACACATAAGATGCCCAACTCACTTCTCAGGGCTCCACCCAGTTCCCTGGGCCACTTCCTCTCTGCTCTTTCCAAGAACAGTGGCCCTTAGTTCTCAGGGACCTAAACCCATCCTTTCCATGGGAGGCAGGAAACAGAGTCCACCTGAAACCCCACCTCTTCCTCTTTTTTTCTGACATCTCTTTCTCCAAAGGGCTGGCCCTCATATAGGACTCCCTGAATTAGGAAGTGCTAACCCTGCCCCCTGGGTCCTCCATGGCCAGCTCAGTCCCTAGCATTTCCTCAGAGCCTTGGAAATTGTCTCTATTCCCTCAGAAAAGCTTTCCCTGAGTAAAACCTGCGCCCCCCAAATGCCACAGTAACCCAGGAAAAGGAGAGTGGGTAGAGAGTCCTGTGACCTACTGAGAGACTCCAGTCCACTTATCTCAGAAAGGGTACATCTCAGGAGAAACTCCAAACCGCCACTGATTCTCCTTGACCTTCCTTCTCCGTCACAACAGGTCTATAATGGTCACCCTTGGAGCCCATAACATAACAAAGAAAGAAGACACACAGCAGAAGCTTAAGGTAATAAAACAATTCCCTCATCCAAAATTTGATTATATTCTTGCTCATCATGACATCATGTTACTAAAGGTGACAACATCTTTCTTCCCCTTCTTCACTTCCTGTTCTCTCATGCTTATCCTTCAGGTCCTCATTGCCCTGAAATTTTCCCAACCTGCCTCTGGACTACACCTCCCCTCAACTCAACTCTCTGGACGTGGCTCTATTGTGAAGCAATGTACACTCTCCCTCCCTGATTGCTTCCAACTGCACCCTAACAAATCTCTAGCACTGACAGCTTCTCATTCCCTTCACAGTTGAATGAGAAAGCCAACCTGACACTCGCTGTGGGAACACTCCCCCTTCCACCCCAGTTCAACTTCATCCCACCTGGGAGAATGTGCCGGGTGGCTGGCTGGGGAATAACAGAAGTGGAGAAATCAGGCTCCACCACTCTGCAAGAGGTAAAGCTGAGACTCATGGCTCCCCAAGCCTGCAGACACTTCAGAACTTTTGACCACAATCTCCAGCTATGTGTGGGCAATCCCAAAAAGGCAAAATCTGCATTTAAGGTAATCTTTAGATTAGGGTTCTTCCCCACAAATCACTGTTCAGGGTCCAGATATCTCCTGGAATAAGATGGGGTCAGAATGTTGTCAACAAATGACAGGGGATCAAAGGGCTGAGGAATCTGGAATTGTCCCTCTGTGAATCCATTCTCCCATGGCCCTGTGCAGTCTCTAACCATCCCTCTCAGTCTGCTAAACAGGATACATGGGATAACAAGAAGGAAAAGAAGAAGGGGCATCAGACCAAGATACATAACTCTATCCAGGGCTCCTGGGTCTAACCCTAGGTCTGACTGTGACTCAGAGTTGGAACCCATGGGCATGAGTAGATGACTTTCCTTGTTAACCTTCTGCTTTCTCTCCTCTCTCTCTCTCTCTCCTCCGTCCTCCCACAGGGAGATTCAGGGGGGCCTCTTCTGTGTGCTGGGGTGGCCCATGGCGTTGTCTCCTATGGAAAGGCGACTGCAAAGCCCCCTTCTGTCTTCACCCGGATCTCCCATTACTGGCCCTGGATCAATAAGATCCTGAAGAATAATTAACCCTGGAGTCTGGGCCAGCCCAAGAGGAAATCTGAACCAAATCTGAGCAATGTGATTCTCTGTATCACAAACTCTGGTTCCTGCTAACGTCCTGGCACACCCATAATCCTCAAGAAGGTTCCTCTAGGTCACTAAACTCTCAATCAACCTCAATAAAGACTCAAGTGCCAGACATGTGTATGTGTCTCCTCCCTCTACTATTCTCTTCTCCCTGCATACAGCAACCTGATGCTCAGCTCAGGCAGCCTATAAGCTTTGAAAGAGGTGGGTGTATAGATGTGTAAGAAAGAAACAAAGAAAATAATGAAGAAAAAATAGGGAAAGAAAGAAGAGAAAGGAATTCCCTGAGAGACAGGATCCATATTTTCAACTTAATCAAGAAATTACACCAGGGGACTTTTCCCCCTCCCTACTTGGGAGTCCATTCTGAGGGACTCTTCCATCTCACCATGTGGGAGTCTGTACTTGTTCTTCAATAAATCTCCACCTTTGTTATACCACTTTCTGTCTGTGGATTCATTCTTCAATTCCAGTGGACAAAGAATCCGGGTTCCAGTCCAAAAATTCGGTATCAGATGGTGAGTTGGCCGGGAAAATTCTCTGTAAATTAGTCAACCCCCTTCACGTCGAATGGTAACCACAGATTCTGTCTCTTTTCTGTCTCTTGTATGATTTTGGAGGCTGACGGATGCCTGCCAGTCACTTAAACTTGGCTGCCGTCTAAAAAGCGGGCATATCTCTCTCTCTTTCACTGCTTCTTTCTGGATGTATTCTCCAGGGCCAAAACCAAAGCGGGCATGGGTCAGTCAAGTAAAGGCCACTAGGGTGACTGCCGTTAGAAGAAAAAAGTCTCCCATGGAAGGAAATACTGGTGCCAGGTCGGGTTAGAGTGTTAGGCTTCCGCCAGTCACAAGTCAAAGCCTGGCCATCGACTGAATGAGTGCTCCAAAGATCAAAGAGGCAATTCTCCCTCCAGTCCGGGATTCTTGGATGTTCTTACGTGAGTAAGATCCACAGCGGAGGTGCTGGGAAAGAATCTCTCCATGGCGTGCAGACCGCCTCATTAGGGTTTTAACAACACATGTAATTAAATTCTGACCCATCCAGGGGATACATACAAGGGCTGGTCACCCAGCATCCTGGGTCCTCGCAGCTGTCTTAGATAGCTGGGAGAGAAACCGAGACACGGTTCCAAGAACAGCACATTTCTGACACACTACATACGTCCACTCCCCTGGCCCAGATCCCAAGCAGGTTTTAACTGGAGAATCATCTGCCTTTTCTTCTGCTTTCTATCTCAGTCAGGTCAAATAGTATCCAGCCAAGACCACTGCCTCCGTGGTCCAGGACCCACTAAGCTTACAATCCTAAGCTTCCATTGGTGCAGGCCTTTATAGTAAGGGTCCTGGGGAAAATTTTCTAGGCAAGAGTTAAGAAAGGAAGAGCCAGCTAACTGTTTTCCACCCCTGTAGAAGTTTTTAGCCTTTCAAAGAATTCAGCATTAGAGCCAGACATAGCTGTTAAGTTAGAGACATTGCTTTTAATGGAGTGCCTTGCGGAGTGTCTGTGGATTGTGCATCCATTGGAAAATGTATTTAGGCAGGCCTTTAAACAGCCCAAAAGGCTCTTTTACAGGCCCCATCTTTAAGTCTCCCTGCAGGTCAGCAGCATCAATCCCTAAATTCGTCTGTCTCCAGTGAGCCTTGAATGCCAGCACAGGAGGAGGATGTAGCTGCATTGCCATCAGCTAAATCACCAGATTTCTTCTCATGTGAGCCTCTAAAGGGCCTGAAACTTCTCTTTCAAAGGGATCCTGGGAAGACAATGAGTGCCAGATAAGTAACATACTCTGATATTTCTAAATAATCAGTATTTTAATCTTTTTAATAACTCTTTTTTTTTAAATATATTTTATTGATTTTTTTACAGAGAGGAAGAGAGAGGGATAGAGAGTTAGAAACATCGATGAGAGAGAAACATCGACCAGCTGCCTCTTGCACACCCCCTACTGGGGATGTGCCCGCAACCAAGGTACATGCCCTTGACCGGAATCGAACCCGGGACCTTTCAGTCCGCAGGCCGACGCTCTCTCCACTGAGCCAAACCGGTTTCGGCATTTTTAATAACTCTTATTCTGCCTTTTTATAAGTGTCATCTAAACCCTAGGCTGGAACCTAGAGACCTTCTCTGTCCTTACTGTGACCCAGAAACACCACAAGATACTCCTACTTATATCCCCTCTCTATAACCCTGGTACAGTACATTTATCAAGCCATGCTGGCTCCCCAAATCCCTAACTACTAATTATATTATAAGCAGCCCAATTCAGAGTAAAAAGTGCTAAATCTTGGTCTATAGGACAACCTATACTACCGCTACCACCAACCAAAACCACTTCCTCAGGCCTTGGTTTATACTGTTTCATTATTGCTCATCTTTAATCATTGCTTGTTGTGTTTCATATTCTCCATTTAGAAGCCCTAAAGCTGTAATTGGTCCACATGCAACAGCAAATGGAGCCCACTACATCCATCTTCCACGGACCCTTAGACCACCCACTTCCGATGGGACCCTGACTGCCACCCCAAACTATGACCCCTTTGCTAGCAGGAAGCAGCCAGAAAGATGAGACATCCCCTGTCCCCAACAGCAGCTGGGGTTTCCTAATCGGAGGGGGGACTGAAGCAGGAATTTGGGAGGAACATAGGCAGTCTAAGGGATTTTTTAGAAATGGGGGGTCCATGGAAAAGTGTGGGGCTGCAGACTGGGAAAAAGTACATTTTCATAACACAAGGAAGCCAGGTGTAGTTACATCTCCTTAAGACAAGGGAGCAGCAACAGTTGCATTTACATAGACAAGGGAACTGGAAGTAGCCAAGAAAGGTCTATATTTACAGAATAAAGAGAAGGAAGCCCTACATTCAGAAGGAGAAGAAAGCCCAAAGGGTATAGGAAAACAATAAGGAAGGAGGAGGAAGAACCTCACCTGTGCCAGGTGAGGTTTGACCTTTGAGCCCAGGAGTTACTATAGCAACCAGTCTAAGGGAATAGTGACCAGTCAGAGGGGATATCAAGGCACCAGGATCTGCAGCCTGATATAAGCCATTGAGAAAGGGATCCCAATGGGACTTTTCCCCCTCCCTACTTGGGAGTCCACTCTGTGGGACGCTTCCCTCTCCCCACATGGGAGTCTGTACTCGTTCTTCAATAAATCTCCACCTTCGTTATAAAAAAAAAAAAATTACACCAGAGCCTTCCTTGCCTTAATTATCAACCTTATATCAAGATTTATTTTAGTAATATTCATAATCACTAAGAACATTTTGAATTGCAAGCAAGATGTATGATGTTTACAACATCCCTGACCTCTCTCCACTTAATGCCAATAGCAACCCCCTCCACATCCAAGCTGTGACAACCAAAAATGTCTTCAGGCATTGTTAGATGTCCCTCAGAGGGGTAGGCTGTGGATGGGACAGGAATCACCCTCAGTTGAGAACCACTGGTTTAGATACATTATGTAGAAAAGGCAGTTAGTACTATATAGGGTCCACCTCGATAAGAAAAGATCTACCAACTGTGGAGCTTTAATCTGAGATGTAGATTACTTCTCACTCATTGCTTCAATACATATTCCTGGAGCTGATAAGAGGAGAGACAGCATCACAAGTTCTGCACACGCAACAAAGGGCTACACCCAAAGGGCTAAACCCTGCCACAAAGGGCTACACCCAAACCAGCAGGAAGTCAAAAGCCTGGAGCCTGCACAGCACAAACTCTTGCCAGCTGATGGACTGGCTGGAGGAGAGAAAACAGGGCAAGACAGGAACAGATACACAGGATCCTGCAGCTGATAGCAGTCCTCACTGAGGGTATGGTGAATCCTTTCCATGAAGTGAACTCTTTCTGGAAATTCATCTTTAAGAAATAATCAGAGATATACAAAAAGAGTCATGAATAAAGAATTTAACCTCAGCATTTTTAAAAAATATATGTTATTGATTTCAGAGAAGAATTCGTGCACTGGGCCTCTAGTATGCATATAAGAAAGATCCTTAGTTATTCTCTTCCCCACCCCTCCCCTTGCCTCTGAGATTCGTCAGTCTGTTCCATGTTTCCATGCCTCTGGTTCTATTTTATTCATCAGTTTATTTTGTTCATTAGATTCCTTGTTCATTTATTTTTATTTTTAGATTTAATTGTTGATAGAGATGTATTTATTGCCAGTATTTTGTTCATATTTTCCCCTCTTCTTCCTCTTCTTTCTTCTTCCTTCTTCTTCTTCTTCTTCTTCTTCTTCTTCTTCTTCTTCTTCTTCTTCTTCTTCTTTAATATATTTTATTGATTTTTTACAAAGAGGAAGGGAGAGGGACAGAGAGCTAGAAACATCGATGAGAGAGAAACATCGACCAGCTGCCTCCTGCACACCCCCCACCGGGGATGTGCCCACAACCAATGTACATGCCCTTGACTGGAATCAAACCTGGGACCCTTCAGTCCGCAGACCGACGCTCCATCCACTGAGCCAAACCGGCCCCGGCTCTTCTTCTTCTTCTTGATGCTTCAACATTTCATGCAATACTAGTTTGATGGTGAACTCCTTTAGCTTTTTCTTGTCTTTGAAGTTCTTTATCTGAATAATTCTAAATGAGAGCTTTGCTGGGTAATCTTGGTTGTAGGTCCTTGCTTATTCATCACTTTGAATACCTGCAAAGTTTCTATTGAGAAATCAGCTGACAATCATATGGGCACTCCCTTGTGGGTAACACTGCTTTTCTCTTGCTTCTTTTAAGATTCTGTCTTTGTACAACTCCGAGACCATGTGGATTTCGGCAACAGAGAGGAATCGACAGGACTACTCCAGCCATGAAGACAGAAGGGAAGCAGTCCAGAGATGGAAGACGCTGATGTCGCCTTGCCATACTAGCAGTCAGCAGCTGTGCATCACTGCAGGTTGCCCAGGACCAAACCAGAGAGGGTCGGACCTGCATTACCACCATTTGTCCACCATACAGAACTGAAATGTCATTGCTGACATGTACACATAAGGAACTGTTTGACATTGAAATTGGTTCTCAAAAGAACTGTTGGCCCAGAAAGAAACTCACTACAGACTGATTCATTTGCCTTTCAGCATAACCATTATTGCTTGTCTCATTTTCAGTTTTTATAAGTGTATTTCTAATAGCACATGATTTCACTCATTTAGGGGAAATGATGAACAACATAGACTGATGAACAAGAACAGACCCAGAAACAAGGAGGCATGGATCAGACTGTCAGGCCTAGAGGGAGGGTACGGGAAGGTGGGGAGAAAGGGGAGAGATCAACCAAAGGACTTGTGTGCATGCATATGAGCCTAACCAGTGGTTAAGGACAACAGGGGAGTGGGGGCCCTGGGGGGGGATGGGAATGGGGGGTGGGGGCCGTGGGGAGGGGGGTGGGATGAGAATGGGGGGATGAGGACAAATATGTGATACCTTAATCAATAAAGAAATTTAAACAAAAACAAAACAAAAAAAGATTCTCTCTTTGTCTTTAACCCTTGGCATTTTAATTATGATGTGTCTTGGTGTGGGCCTCTTTGGGTTCATCTTGTTTAGGACTCTCTGTGCTTCCTGGACTTGTAAGTCTATTTCTGTCACCAGGTAGGGGAAGTTTTCTGCCATTTCTTCAAATAGGTTTTCAATATCTTGCTCTCTCTTCACCTTCTGGCACCCCCATAATGCAAATGTTGGTAGGCTTGAAGTGGTACCAGAGACTCCTTATACCATCTTCATATTTTTGTATTCTTTTATCTTTTTTAATATATTTTTATTGATTTGAGAGAGAGAGCGATAGAAAGATAGAAACATCAATGATGAGAGAGAATCATTGATCGCTTGCCTCCTGCACACCCCCTACTGGGGATGGAGCCCACAACCAGGGTATGGGCCCTTGACCAGAATCAAACGTGGGACTCTTCAGTCCTCAGGCCAACACTCTATCCACTGAGCCAAACTGGCTAGGGCTATTCTTTTTATCTTTCTGCTCTTCTGATTGGGTGTTTTTTTGCTTCCTCATACTCTAAATCATTGATTTGGTTCTTGGAATCCTCTACTCTACTGTTGAATCCCTGTAAATTATTCTTTTTTTTTTTTTTTTTATCCTCACCTCAAGATATTTTTCCATTGATTTTTAGAGAGAGTGAAAGAGAGAGAAAAAGACAGAGAGAAATATCAATGTGAGAGGAACACATCGATTGGTTGCCTCCTGCATGAGCCTCGACAAGGGACCAGGCCAGGAGGAGCCTGCAGCTGAGGTACATGCCCTTGACTGGAATAGAACCTGAGATCCTTTAGTCCACAGGCCAACACTCTATCCATTGAGCCAAACTGGCCAGGGCTAAGTTATTCTTTATTTCAGTTAGTGTACGCTTAATTTCTGACTGGTCCTTTTTCATGTCTTTGAAAGTCTCCCTAAGCTTAACCAATGGACACAGACACCAGGAGGGTGAGGGGATGAGTGGGAGGGGTGTTGGGGGGACAATGGGAGGATAAGGACACATCTGTAATACCTTAATCAGTAAAAGGGGGGGGGGAAAGTCTCCCTAAGATCCTTGAAGGTCTCATTAAGTCCCTTGAGGCTCTTCTTTAGTAAGATCCTTGAGCCCTCACTGGTTTGGCTCGGTGGACAGAGCACTGGCCTGTGGACTGAGGGTCCTGGGTTCAATTCTGGTCAAGGGCACATGCCTGGGTTGCAGGTTCAGTTCCCAGTCGGGGGGCATCCAGGAGGCAGCAGATCAATGATTCTCTCTCATCATCGATGTATCTCTCTCCCTCTCCCTTCCTCTCTGAAATAAAAAAAAAAAAAAAAACACATTTATTTTTTAAAGATTCTTGAGCAACCTTAAAACTATTGTTTTAAAGTCTGTATCTAGTAGTTTGCTTGCTTCCATTTCACTTCACTTTTTTTCTTGATATTTCCTCTGTTCTTTCATTTGTGACATGTTTCTTTGTCTCTGCATTTTGACTGCTTCCCTGTGTTTGTTTCTATGTATTAGGTAGAGCTGCTATGTCTCCTGGAATTGGTAGAGTGGCCTTGTGTAGTAGGTGTCCTATAAGGCCCAGTGGCTTAGCTTCCCCAGTCACCTAAACTGGGCACTCTAGGTGCACCCCTGTGTGGGCTGTGTGCAGTCATATTGTAGTTGAACCTTGATGCTGTTGGTGTCACTGGAAGGAGTTTATGTCCAGGCCAATTGGCTATGAGAACCTGCTCCAACTACAGTGGAAGAGCTGCTATGCAGGAGACACCCCAATGGAGCATGGTTTTCTTTAGTGGGGCTTTTGTGCTCACTGAGTCTGACCCTTGAGTGTGTCACTTGTGGATGTGTAGAGTTGTAATCTGGTATGGTCTGAAGCTGTCCACCAGGCGTGCTGGCTCTGAGGCACCCAGGAGATGCAAAGTCAGCTACTGCCTGGGATCCCCAGGCAGGAGCTACTGAGTGATCTGCAGATGGCTGCTGCTTGTATTGGGCTTGGAAGTGCCCAGGAGAGGCCAACCTGTGAAGCAAGGCAGGCTGGTGCTAGTGCCAGGTCTTGGGCCTCTTATTGATAGGTATGGGGCACACTGAAGCCAGTTGCTACTTGCTTAAGAGATTTTAGGATACTATGAAGCCTGAGCCAGGAGAGGCTATTCATATGGAAAAGCCATTGCAAACAGCGTGGATGGGGCTGAAAATTGGATGGGGAGGGGTCTCAGGGAATCACCAAGGCGGAGTGAACATTGTGAGCCAAGCTGATGGAAACTCAGATATGGCTGCCAGTCAGCTCTGCGATGGGAGATATTCCAACACAGGAACAATGATGCCTGTGAGCACCCCAGTCTGGGAGAAAGCCACCCTGAGCTCTTTCCCTGATATCAAACAATCCAGTTCCTCCCCAAATGCACTGGAGCCTAGAGGGATGGAGTCCAAATTCCCAGCCTTTAAGGGGAACTTCCTGGGTCTCCAGCAACCTCTGTGTCACTCAGCTACAATCCCCACTGGTTACGGGGACTTCTCTTCCCAGCTCTGGAACCCTGGGCTGGGGGGCTGGTGTAGGGCTGGGACCACTTGCTCCTCAAGGGGCACCTCCACTGCTGGGATATCCCTCCTAGTTAAAAACACCAGCCTGTTCCGTGCCTTGGCCCCTTCTACCAGTCTCTATGTCCTTTCTTCTTTACTTCTCTAGTTGTAGGACTTCCACTCACCCATATTTCAGGCAGTTCCGAATGATGGTTGTTCTGCATTTTAGTTGTAGTTTCTATGTGGTTGTGAGAGGCGGCAAATAGTGGTGTTTACTTATGCCACCATCCTGTAATGCTTTTTAAAAGCAATATAAAAATCTCTCTATAGCAGGATCTCAGTTTTGTAAATGTACACTGAGTGGCCAGATTATTATGATCTCTGAATGCATAATAATCTGGCCACTCAGTGTACATCCTATATAATAAAAGGCTAATATGCAAATTGTCCCCTCAACCAGGAGTTCGACCAGCAGGCAGGCCGGCCAACGGCTCATGTCCCCTCCCCCTGGCCAGGCTGGCCGGACCCCACCCATGCACGAATTCATGCACCAGGCCTCTAATAATATACACACACACACACACACACACACACACACACACACACACACTGAGTGGCCAGATTATTATGCGTTCAGAGATCATAATAATCTGGCCACTCAGTGTATGTTTTATGTATGCATAGAAAAAAATTGGAGAGCTTATAAAACAGAAAGACCTTCCCAGAAGATTATGAAACCAGAGCACAGAGGATCCAGATCCCCAGGACAGAAAGTACAGGAGAGACCCATGACTTTCTAGACCCAGAGCTGAGGGAACCACTCACAGTAGCAGCTGTAAGGGAACCCCAAATTAGACACTGCTGAGGCCTGCCACCCAGGGCCCAATGCCCTGATTCAGCCTAAGCTAAGGGAAAGAGAAAGAAGCTAACACTGCTCAAGTCAACACATTGTCTGAGTACTGACTATATGCCAAGATGCAGTGCTGTGCATGTTACAAAAGGGGAGGGATCTGTGACAGTATGGGGGCTTGTTTTTCCTGGGAAGACCCTGGACATTTCCTCTTCTCACTGTAAAAGATCTCATGACTACACACCCCATATTAGTGCCCCAAGCCAGAGAGAGATTAGGTAGAAACAGACAGATCTCTGCCCAGATTATGTGATTTGTGGTTAAGACCACTATTTACTGAGTCCATGTTTTTTATTAAATGATGAAAGGCTTCTGTCCTTACTCAACCTCTCAGTACTTTCAACTTATTTGGATAGTTGAAGTGTTTGAAGTTTTTTTGTTTTGGTTTTGTAACATGACTTTAGGGCTATCAGACATGGCTCCCAGAAGAGGAGTTGGCTGCATTACTTTGGGTTGGTTTCCTCATCAATAGTTGCATCACTGAGCAAGGGTAGCCAGGAAGCTAAGATCTTTGTTAGTTTTCATTATGCTTTTCCTGATTAAAATCTTCTCTGATTTTCACCTCCCACATTGAACTTATCTTTGCTGGGCCTGCTGGTTCTGTAAAGTGCATCACGACTAACTGCAAGTTTCCCATTGTCCCACTTCTGGACTGTGAAGCAATCATATCAACCTGTCTTTCGGGCTTTTTTTAAAAAATATTTTTTATTGATTTTTTTACAGAGAGGAAGGGAGAGGGAGAGAGAGTTAGAAACATCGTTGAGAGAGAAACATCGATCAGCTGCCTCCTGCACACCTCCTACTGGGGATGTGCCCACAACCCAGGTACATGCCCTTGACTGGAATCAAACCTGGGATCCTTCAGTCCGCAGGCCAAGGTTCTATCCACTGAGCTAAACCGGTTAGGGCTGTCTTTTGGGCTTTTATCCTCAAGGAGTCTGTCAGTTCCCAGCAGTGACTGATGGCATAATCACATAAGAGACAAGTTCAATGCAGGATGTGTTTGCAAAGGGGGCAGAGTTACAGGAAACCAACAGGGAATAGTGATGCAAGAGTGAGAAGCCACCATAGTCTCTTGGGCATGAAACGGCCTGGAGAAGGAGTGGTTACTAGAACCCAGAAAAGGGGTTCTACTAGCCTCTACTAGCTCTAGCTATGACTGCAGGACAGGAGCTGTGGGCCATGGTAGAGGAAGGACCCACAGGCAGCCAGTGGTCTGGCACAGAGAGTATGTGAATAAATTCCACCATCCCACTCTTTTCCTGCCCCTCCTCCCCAGCTCCTGACAGTGTTCCTTTGGCCAATCCCCACTGAAAACCAGAAGGTGGGGGAGAGGGTTTTTGAAGCAGCCCAGAAGGTGGGCCACAGAGCAGGATGAAGAGTGGATCAGGAAGGGTAGGGCCTTTTCCAGCCTATGCCCAATCTTTCAAAGAACCTTCCATAGAGTCCTTTGGCCTCTTCTCTCTCCTATATCTTTGGTTGAAAGTTCTAAAGCCACATGCCATTCTATACACAGCAGGCTCCTCAACTCTTCCTTTTCAAGGACAGGAGACAAAGGAAAAGGTCACATCATTGAGGCTTAGATTCTTAAGCCTGTATTAAAGTAGCTTTTGGTGCTGGAGTGGTAACAGGCCCAGGAAGGCTACTGTTGGGATTTACTTCTACATGGGAGGCATGAAGGGCTACTTTTTTAAGGCAAACCCCTCAAGAGGGAGACATCTGGTCCTAGCTGATCAAGGGGGGGTCTAGAGCCATTGTAGGAGCCAGTGCAATATTTTTTGATCACTCAGTAACAACTCACTCCCACCATTCCATCACACAGAGGGAACGCACTCCTATGCCAGGGAATGTGAGGTAATCAAAGTTCAGCTTACAGCTTCAGAAAACATCTCTTCTGCCTTTTGTCTTTCCCTTTTTGTTCAGTATTTTATAAACAGTTTCTCTAGTTTCTCACTGCCCGTTTGCATCTGAGAGAACTGCTTACATCAGGGCCTCCCACTACACTTGATCTGACCTTCAGGAAATATTTTTCCAGCCCTTTTCCAAAGGGACCTACAAAATATCCAGCACCTTTGAGGGCTCTTGTGTACAGGATCTATGTTGATACTAATGCTTGGGGGTCCAAAATGCAATCATGGCCCATCTGTTAGAGTTAGAACTTAGCAAATGCCAACTGATAAATGGAGTTCTCACATCCATCCAAGAGTGGGTCATTTGGGTCCTTGACCCTCAGCCTGTGGTCAATTCCTTGATTCTTAAGTACATACTTGGAATGTACATACAGTATTTAGACACTGACAGACTCTCATATGAGTCTCTGATTTATGAAGTAAGGTCCATTTTGGTAGGAAAACCTGTGTAGCTGCCTCCCTACTCCTGGCCAAAGTGGAAACTCAGAAACAATGCAACATCCTAGGTGAAATGGCTTAGTTTAGTGGCACCCTCAAAGATGTAAAGCATGCAGGGGATGGTGCCCTGGAAAGCAAGATCTACCATGGAAGATAACAATCTACCATAAGCTTCACCAACTATAGCCCCAATTGCCACTGCTGTTCTGCATGTCATATCTTTGCAACCTAATAGGGCAGCAACTCAAACCAACAGACATGCTTACCAAGGGGTGGAGTGGGGAGTGGGAATCTGGGAGTAGGAAGGTGCTAGAGGAGAAAGATAACAATTATTAATAATGACACCAGGACCAATGGCAACAATAGGGACTATAGCGTCTACGGCCATACCACCCTGAAAGCGCCAGATCTCGTCTGATCTCAGAAGCTAAGCTGGGTTGGGCCTGCTTAGTACTTGGATGGGAGACCGCCTGGGAATACCGGGTGCTGTAGGCTTAAAAAAAAAAAAAAAATAGGGACTATAGCTGTCCTTATAAAGGCATTTTTTTTATTGATTTCAGAGAGGAAGGCAGAGGGAGAGATAGAAACATCAATGATGAGAGAGAATCATTAATCGGCCGCTTCCTGCATGCCCCACACTAAAGATCGAGCCCACAACCTAGGCATATGCCTTGACCGGGAATCGAACCATGACCTCCTGGTTCATAGGCATTGGGGAGCATATGAGGCTTGGTCAGAAAGTTTGTAAGGAGGATATTCTGAGAAAACGGAAGTGTGTGGAAGGCCACCTGCCCTGTTTATCGGAATTCCAACTTAGGGGAGTGCTGAAGGCAGTGCCCCTAATTATTCCCTGACCTTTCCAAACAAGTCTGTGCATGTGCAACCGCTGTGTGTTTACTGGAATCCTATGCTTAAATCTTTGGGTGTCCTTGCTTAAAGGACTCTACAAACACATGTGTCCTCCCAATATTATTTACCCTACTGATTGATTGTATCTAAAATATAAACTTTAATCTCAAACTGCTGCTACAATAAAAGGCTAATGAGGCAGGCAATCGAGGCTGCCTGGTCCCTTTGGCCAGACCATCCCTTAGCCTCTCTTTCACAGCAAACGTTGTGCAGGGTAATCCATTCATCCATCACTCAGGGTCTGCTGGTCAGCCCAGGCACACAGGTTGACACTTAACTACTGAGCCACACTGGTCGGGCTATAAAGGCATGTTTAATATGATTACATTTAAATTGGTAGACTTTTAATAAACCTCCATTATTCAGAGGGTGAGGGAGGCCTCATCCAATCAGTTGAAGGCCTTAAGAGCAAAGACTGAGGTTTCCTGAAGTAAAAGAAATTCTTCAAGACTGCAATATAGAAATCCTGCCTGAGCTTCCAGCCTGCTGCCCTATGAAATTCAAATTCAAGACTGCAACATCATCATCATTCTACATTATGTAATAAAAATGCTTCAAAATACACCAAAATAAAGACTGCAACATCACTCATACCTGAATTTCCAGCCTGCCTGACTCTCTATATATCTATACCTATTTATACGTACACTAGAGGCCCGATGCATGAAATTTGTGCAAGAGTAGGCCTTCCTTCCCATGATTGCCGGCACCAGCTTCCCTCTGGCACCTGGGACCCAGGCTTCCCTCCAGCTGCCAGCAGGCACTTGGGACCCGGGCTGCCCTCGCAGTCCCGGCTTCATCCAGAAGTCATTCAGAAGGACATCCAGAAGGATGTCTGGTCTAATGAGCATATTACACTTTTATTATCATAGATATTTTGTTGCTGTTGTTATGACTTGAAAAGATCACTACCTTGAAGAATCAGCGTCCAGATGAAACAAACTGACCATAGGGCAGGAGTGGACCAGATCATTTCAGAGGAAGGAGGGTGCTGATACTGTTAGTGTCCTATCCATATTCCATCACTGCTCACTGAGGTGAGCCTCTCCAGATGGCTTCTTACTCCAATCACCCATAACCCTCTCCCTATGAGCTTTCTCTGGTTGTAGGAGCATGCTCAGCCAGTGCACACACCAAACCAGAAATGGCCCCTACAGCGGCCTCAAACCATGATGGATGGGAACTGGTTGATAATATTGTCCTGGTGGGACAACTCTGAGGAATGTCTATCACCATCTCCCAATAGTCCCATGCAAGATGAAGTTGTTAACAGTGGCAATCTGCTTATTAACACACCCTGTATTCTCTCCTTTCCTTCTCTGTTTCACTTCACTTTTCTGTTGATGCTTCCAGAAGCCACATCACAATTATACTGCCTGCACTCAAATCATTGTATCAGGATCTGTTTCTCAGGGACCCTAATCTAGACATCAGGATTTATTTAATACTGCTGGCTTTTGTGTCCAACAACTTATTAAGGCTACAGTGGTGGCAGCTGCTCTTAGAGTTTCACTATGCCGCCCAAGATGACAAGGAAAAAGATGTTGGAAAGTTGGCCAAGAAAGACAAACACCCAGTAAACAAATCTAGGGGCAAAAAGAAGACATGGTCTTAAGGCAAAGTTTGGGACAAGCTCAATAACCTAGCCTTGTTTGGCAAAGCAACATATGACAAACTCTCTCAGGAAGTTCCAAGCTATAAGCTTATAACCCCAGCTGTAGTCTCTGAGAGCCAGAAGATCTGCGTTCCTTGGCCAGTGCAGCCCTTAGGAGCGCCTTAGTAAACTAGTTTATTAAACTAGTTTCAAAGCACAGAGCTCAAGAAATTTACACCAGCAACACCAAAGGTGGGGATGCCACAGCTGCTGAACAAAATGCATGAACAGGTCCCATCAGCTGTGCATTTTAAAAAGTAAAACTTTATTAAATCCAAAAATTAAACTACTATAATTAGTACAATATGATATTGATGCAAAGGCAATCAATTGGAGCAATAAAAACAGAATAAAGTCTAGAAATAGACATATTAATCCATGGGCACTCAGTTTATGGAGGAACTACAGAAGTCATTTTTGTACAAGAGCCAAGTAAATATCCATAGGGAAAGATGAAATTTGACCCTTATCTTACAAAACCACAAAAATCAATTCCAGTTGACCCACACATGAAAGGTAAAATAAAACTTCTAGATGATGTGACCGAGGAGTAGCTTTATTAACTTGGGGTTTAGAAAGATTTCCTCAAACACATAAAAATCGCTAACCTTAAAGGAAGTTTCTCAACCTTGCACTATTGACATTTTGAAACAGATAAACTTTTGTTGTGGAGGATTGTCCTGGGCATTATAGGATATTTAACAGCATCCCTGGTCTACCCACTAGATGCCAATAGCCACCACTACCCCAGTTATAACGAGCAAAATTGTCTCCAAGACATTGCCAAGTGTCCCCTGGGGGTCTAATTACCAAAATTGGGGGTGGGGGAAGGACAAACTTTAAATCTAAGATAACAACAACAAAAAATAGTCTAAGTATGTCCCAAATATTACCTGAAAAATACATTAAATTTTTTCATTGTGTATCTGGTATTCACACTTAACTAGATGTCACATATTTTATCTTATAACCCTATCTGGGGAGCAAAATCACCCCAGTTGAGAACTACTGTCTTAAAGGAAAAAATGACTTGATAAACTGAACTATTAGGACTTCTAGTCATCAAAACACATCTTTAAGCAAGTGAAAAGGCAAGCCACAAAGTAGAGAAAGTTCCTTGTATCACATATACCAACAAAGGGCTCATATGAAGAATCCTACCTAATAAAGGAGTAATATGCAAATCAACCATCACTCCGCTACACCCACAAGCCACACCCACCAGCCATGCCCACCAGCCAATCAGAGCGAGTATGCAAATAAACCCAACCAAGATGGCTACAGCCACAGAGAGCAGGAGGGAGGCTTGGGTTTCCCAGGCAATGGAGGAAGCCAAGCTTTCCACCTGCCCTTGCCAGCCTAGGCCTCCACTCAAGGCTACAAAGTTTCAATTATAGAAGGTAAACAAATCCAAACAGAAATGGCGACAGCCACGGAGCTGGAAAGAGCAGGAGGCTAGGGTTGCCCCTGGCAATGAAGGAAGCAAAGCTTTCCCCTTAAGGCTACAAAGTTTCAATTATAGAAGGTACATAAACCCCTAAAGAAATGGCTGCCGGCCACAGAGCGAGCAGGAGGCTTGGCTCCGCATCAGGCTACGAAGTTTCAATTGTAGAATGTAAATAAATTCCAGATACCAGGGCCTCCGCTTGGGTGGCCAGGGGGCGTGGCTGACCTGCAAACCATCACAGGCCCCTTGCTCAGGCTGCCCCATGCCCCAAGGGAACCCCCACCCTGATCCAGGACATCCTTCAGGGCAAACCAGCTGGCCCCCACCTGTGCACCAGGCCTCTATCCTATCTAATAAAAAAGTAATATGCAGATTGACCATCACTCCAACACACAATATGGCTGCCCCCATGTGGTCAAAGATCCTGCCCCTATGTAGACACAAGATGGCCACCACAAGATGGCCAGGAGGAGAGGGCAGTTGGGAGGCACCAGGCCTGCAAGGGAGGGCAGTGAAGGCGATCAACCCTGCAGGGGAGGGCAGTTAGGGGTGACCAGGCCGGCAGAGGAGGGAAGTTGGAGGCAAACAGGCTGGCAGGGGAGCAGTTAGACATCAATCAGGCTGGCATGGGAGTGGTTAGGGGGTGATCAGGCTGGCAGGCAGAAGCGGTTAGGGGCAATCAGGAAGGCAGGCAGGCGAGCAGTTGGGAGCCAGCAGTCCTGGATTGTGAGAGGGATGTCCGACTGCCCGTTTAGGCCCGATCCCACCGGGATCGGGCCTAAACCGGCAGTCGGACATCCCTCGAGGGGTCCCAGATTGGAGAGGGTGCAGGCTGGGCTGAGGGACACCCTCCCCGCCCCCATGCACAAATTTCATGCACCGGGCCTCTAGTTTAAAATAATGTCTATCAATCAATAAGAAAAAATGAGACAACACAATAAAAATACTTGAACAAGAAATTCACAAAATAAAATATTAAATTGGACAATAAATATATTAAAGCTACCCAACATCGTTAGTAATAAGGATAATTCAAATTAAAACCACAATACAATACCACTACGTGCTCACCAAAATGGCTAATAAAAAAGTGTGTTAATATCAAATATTGGCCAGGAAAGTGATAGGAACTCTCATACATGGCAGGAGGGAGAGTAAATTGACTCAACCACTTTGAGAAACTAAAAATGCACATATCCTATGATCTATCAATTCCACTCCTAGGAATACACCCAAAAGATATCTGCATAATAAAGCATGAACAAGAATGCTCAGAGCAACCTGATATTTGAAAACAACCAGAAAGTGCATCAAGAGTAGAATGAAGAAGAAAAAAAGACCTTCTCAGTTTAGTAACACCACATGGGATACTAACCTCTATAAAAATTAACCTCAATAAAAGTATAATAACATGGACAAATCTCACAAGCACAATGTTGAGAGAAGAGAAAAAAGCCAGACTAAAAAGAACACCTATTGTGTCAGTCCATTTATAGAGTTCAGAGGCAGACAAAACTAACCTACGGTGTTAAAAGTCAAGATAGCAATTGCCTTTGGTGAGGATGGAAAAGGCAGGAACTAAGAGGAGGCGCATAGCTTGGGGAATGGCAGGCCTCTGGAGGACTGGTACTGTTTCTGACCGACTGGGGTCATGCTTACATGCATATGTTTATTCTGATAACGCACGGAGTTACATTAATGTTATACTGCACTTCAAAGTTTGGGGGTTTTGTAAAGTTGGTTTTTAGTACCCCTAAGTTTTTTGGTTACCTCTTTTCTAGTTAACATCTAAATCTTGATATTCAGTGACTTCTCTTTTTTTCTCATCCAGCCAATTTTACTATATTTTATTTAAAGGTGTGTTTTTACTTATAGCAGCCAGTCTCCTGGACTATGCTGGTTAGTCACTAAGGAGGAGGATTTTAAGTGCCTGAAAACATTAATCCAGGAATTTTAGTTCTTAATTTAGGGGGTCCTTATGGGTTATTGCCTTTTAATATTCTATCTTTCCGTTTTAATTAACTAATTTCCCTAATTTATTTCAGTTATCTCCCCCTTCCACAAGGATGTTGGGTTCATTTGGGTGTAAACACTATTACTAAAGGAATTACAGTTAATACCTGGCTTGGTTTATGTTGCAATCTATTTGCACATCCCGAAATCTTAAGTAAAAACATCACCTCTAATTTCCACCCTAATGAGGCATTTTCCACCCTTTGTTTCCTAAAGTAATACAGTTTATGTTCAATTAACAGCTTCTCTAACCTCACTTTTTACTCTGGACACTGGCAACAGCCTGCAGCCCTCCCTTTGAGTGGGTAGGAAATGGAATTTCTGGGCTAGTGAGGCCTCTGGTGGTGTAAGAGCTGCTCATGCTTAATACTTCCTTTCAGCCTGACCAAAGGCTAAAATCTCTTCCATATCTCTGTCTCTTCTCCCTCTTTTCTTTCTCTCTCTTAACACACACACACACACACACACACACACACACACACACACACACACACACACCAGCACTGATGGAGCACTTAGGAGGGTAACCCTTAGCTCATTTCTCACTTACTGTTCTGGGAACTAAAAGCAGAGAGATACCAGGCCCTAGCTGGTTTGGCTCAGTGGATAGAGCGTCAGCCTGCGGACTAAAGGGTACTAGGTTCAGGTCCGGTTAAGGGCCCATGCCCAGGTTGCAGGCTTGATCCCCAGTAGGGGGCGTGCAGGAGGCAGCTAATCAATGATTCTCACTCATTGTTGATGTTTCTATCTTTTTCTCCCTCTTCCTTCCTCTCTGAAATCAATAAAAATATAAATTCTTTAAAAATAGGGTAAAAGCAGAGAGATATCAGGAGCATTCTTGTCTTCACAGCAGGTACAGACCAAGAGCAGAAGATGGGGCTGATACTAGAGGTGAGAAGGTATCAACTCCTGAGTAAAGCTCTACTGTGAATAGATGTCTGCGTAGGGGTCTGACTAGAGAGGGTAGCCTCTAGAAGTCTTCATGGAGGGGAGAGAAGAGAAGGTGTAGCTCTGGGACAAAGCTGGCCTCTCCACAGAGGGAAAGGCTTAGGGAAACCTGCTTTTATTACCATAAACCCCAGGGTCAGAAGAGACTATCTTAAAGAGGAGAGGCAGGAGGTTCAAAATCTGTTGTGTCTTCATATTAGGATTTTGGTGGATTTGTTGGTTCTACCATATTTTAATCGGAAACCATGTGAAATTATTATTTGAATAGCATTTAGCAAGTAACGTTCCCGAACCTAAGAGAAGTTGCAAAAATCTGTCCAAACAAAGTGAAGCAGAGGGCATTCACATAGTTAGGGGTGGATGGGGGAAGAGCAGAGGCAGCTGTCACCAGCAAGCCCCCTTCCTGTCCTGCCCTGCCATGCTGACAGAAGCAGCCAGGATCCTTGCTTCCTGTCCCGCCCAGTAGTGATGGCCTGACCACCCAGAGGGACTGTGATCAACTCCTTTTACTGTTTCAGGAAACAACTATGGGGGAAACAGTCCCATTTTGATGAATGAAGTCCTTGAAAGTTTTGCAGACTTAGGAGGGACCCTTGACTTCTTCAAGGGCAAACCCAATGCATTTGCTCCCTACATCAAGATATGTATGAGACAGAAATTTCTCATATCTTGTGGTCCATCACATATTTGAATGTTTTAATTGCCAAATTGTCAGATGAGCTATGAGAGCTGAAAATAGTTACATTAGTTCAATTGTTAAAGGAGAGGCTGAAGAAGAGTAAGTTGGTCCACCCATCCCCAGAATCCAGAAGAAAAGAAGACTTTAAGGCCTTTGAGGGGAGCTGAGTACACTCTGACAGAGCCTGCTCTCCACCAGCCTCCCTGGAGAGGAAGGAGTTTGTTGTGGGAGCAGAGCACTGTCCCTACGAATATCCCCTCTCACAAGGGCACAAAGCTCTGGAAGGGATACCCATCTCACCTCCATGAGGATATCGATGGACCTCCACTCTCCTGAATCTGTGATCTAAAAGCATCTAATTTAACAGAAACTCCGCTCCCTCTCCCCCCACCCCCACCCCAGAAGCTCACAGGATTGTGCCACAATTCCCAGGCATTGCCTAGAGACTACAAGCCTCTCAGAGAAGCCCCAATTGCCCCCACAGAGCTTGTGGTGCTTTTTATTTGACACTCCTCTCTTCAAAAGTTAGAGCCTGTACTGGCCAGTTGCTCGGTGGTTAGAGCGTCAACCTGTGAACCATTGGGTCCCAGGTTCGATTTCCAGGCAAGGGCACATACCTCTGTTACAAGTTCCCCAGCTCCGCCCCTACTACAGGAGGCAACCAGCTGCTGTGTCCCTTTCATGAGGATGTTTCTCTCTCTCTCTCTCTCTCTCTCTCTCTCTCTCTCTCTCTCTCTCTCTCTCTCTCCTCCCACCCCTCTCCCCCTATATCCCTCCCTTCCACTGTCTCTAGAAATCAAAAGAAAAAATATCATCAGGTGAGGATTAAAAAAAATTGTTTTGAGTTAGAGCCAAATTCCCCTCCCGATGTATTTAGTGACTCACTTCTAACAGAGTATAGTAACAGTGACTGTGTTGGGAAGCACTGGACTTGGTTGAAAAGTCTGTAAGAAGGATTCTCCGAAAGGTCAGGGGCTCTGGAGGGAACTTGCTGAAGGCGGCATCCCCTACCTTGACTTTTCCAAACAAGTCCGAGCCCCCAGGTGTTCTACTGGAATCTCTATGTTTAGTCTTCAAACCCGACCTTGTAGAAGCATGTGCTTTCTCAAGGATACTTACCCTGCTGATTGTATCTAGAGGTTAATTTTAGTTCAAGCTGTTGTTACAATAAAAGCCTAAGGAGGCAGGCAATCGAGGCTACTTTGTTCATAAAGCAAAACAGCCCCTTAGCCTCTCTTTCACAGAAACGTGTCAGAGTAATCTATTCACCCATTGCTCAGGGTCTGCTGGTCAGCCCCAGCATGACTGTATGTAACTTCTGAGACTTGGCTATTAAGGGCATTGAGGCTTCTTCCTCATTCTTACTTTCTTAGATCACTCACTCCAGGGAAGCCAGCTGCCATGTTGTAAGGACATCAAGCAGCCCTAGGAAGAGGTCCATGAAGAGGCAAGAAATTGAGATTTTTCTACCAACAACCAACAAAAAACATGACCCCCTGCCAACAGCCATTTGAGTGAGCCATCTTAGAAAAGGATCCTCCAAGTCTTCAGATCATTGCAGCTCTAACTGCTATCTTGACCATAACTTCATGAGAAACCATGAGTCATAACTACCTAGCTAAGCTGCTTCTAGATTCGTTAGCAGTGATATATAACTAATAGTGTCAGACTGCAGCAAGGTGCCTGGGCCGTCATGCCTGTGGCAGTTAATCAAGAGATGAGCCTGAGGGGAGACTAACCAAGGCCCATACATTCCATGCTATTAACCAGAAGACAAGCCAAGTGTTCCTCAGTGCGCTACAGAAAACTCTGGAACGCTGAGATCAAGACAAGGTACATGAACATCAAAAGCAGAAGGTATGATACCCAGAAGCATATGTATCGGTATCAAAGCATTCCCAAAGGCCTGGCCTAACCAGCTGTGCCTTAGATGTCAGCAGGCAACATCTAAAGGCCCAGTGAGATGAGATTCTTCTAAGCAGGCATTGAGGACTAGACAACAGTGCCTGGACCAAAGGGCCTCCTACACCCAGGTAACTAGCTGAGAGAAGGAAAGGGAAAGAGGGATATAGCACTCTAAAAAACTATGAATTTACCCAGAGAAACTGAGTTAACTGAGAAATTTTAAACTAGAAATGATAACGTTACTTGGGTTGGGTGAGTTTAAGTTTATTCCACTACTAAGGAGAAATGTTCATGAGTAACTTATGTTCAATTATAAAAAATAAAGTTATATTTATGCATGTCTGAGATACAACTATAAATTTTAAATCTACTATATATTGTTTTTTATTATGAAACTAGTGGCCTGGTGCACAAATTCATGCACATTGAAAGGAAATTAATTAGAAGAAATATTTTAGTATCGCTATTTGCCCTTTCTCTATAATAAAAGTGTCAACCAAATTCATGACGGAAACACACACATGCGATTGGTGCCAGTGAGAGCTTTTTATGTATCGCGCATGCACAAGTTAACTTAGCCTTTTATATATACTAGTATAGAATAAACTTGATTAATTAGACCTGCTTTCTGATTTAGTTAAACTTTTTCCAGCCCAGTGAAGCACCCCAACTTCTCTTGTCAGCAACACAGTAGTAAATATCAACACAAAGCAGATTATTATTGTAGATCATGCAGGGAGAACAAAGGGTAAAATATTTAACTGCAGCAGTGTTTGACTATATTCTGCACATTGAGAAAAACTGAAGTCATTTTCAAGGTCCACCATTTCTTACTTCTTTTCAGTTGGGTCAAGTTTCTAAGCTTTCTAAATCTCCATTTTCCAGCTAATGAAAAGAAAATAAGATTCCAAGTCTCCCATCTACCTACTCCAGGACATCTGTGAGGATCAAATAAGATAAAGCACGGGAAAATACTTCACAGACATTTGGTTAAAGTGTGAAATGTTTCCACCTGGTTATAAAGCAAGTCGTGTTCCTGGGCTGAAGAAACTACAAGGAGGCTAGTCATTGCTAGGGAGAGGAAGCCGGGCGTTGCTACATGACATCATTACCCAGCACCCACAGTGACTTTTTCCAGGCTGGGCTGGGCTGCGAGCCACGTTTTGCACCATGGCAGTGTTGGCTGCAATTTGGTGGGCTGTCACTCTGGGGTGGTGGCAAGGCCTGTGTCCCACTTGTGGGAAGCCAAGTGTTCCTTTGTTGGCACCAGGTCCACACTGCCATTTCTCTGTAAATGGCCAGTGCATGTCATGGCAGCTCCTGCATTGAGTGTCTGCCCCCTGGTGGTCAGTGCACATCATAGTGACTGGTCAGCCCAGCAGAGGGACACTTAGCATGTTAGCCTTTTATATATCTAGACTAGAGGCCCGATGCATGAAATTCATGCAAGAGTAGGCCTTCCTTCCCCTGGGTGCTGGCATCGGCTTTCCTCTGGCACCCGGGACCCGGGCTTCCTTCGCAGCCCTGGCCTACTTTGGAAGGATGGAAGGACGTCCGGAAGGACGTCCAGTCTAATTAGCCTATTATGCTTTTATTATTAAGGACTAGTAGCCCGGTGCATGAAATTCGTGCACATTGAAAGGGAATTAATTAGATGAAATATTTTAATATTGCTATTTGCCCTTTCTCTATAATAAAAGTGTGAGAGATAAAAGGAAATGAGTACAATGTATATGAAAATAATACATAAATTTATTAATAAGTAAACAATAACAAAATGATATAACAATAACAAACTGATATAACAATAACAAACTCGAAATATAAAAACAACATTGATGCAAATAATGATTGATAAAGTGATTAAACTTATTCTAATATCTCCCTGTATACCACGTTAAGAGTAAAAACACTTTCAGAGTGCTTGACTAATTTCCCTTGAGATAAAGTATTTACAACTTTAACTTTAACGTAACATGCTCTTTGAACTCAAGAGAAAGCAACAGCCGTAACTGGTTTGGCTCAGTGGACAGAGCGTCGCCCTGTGGACTGAAAGATTCCAGGTTCGATTCCGGTCAAGGGCATGTACCTTGGTTGTGGGCACATCCCCCGTAGGAGGTGTGCAGGAGGCAGCTGATCGATATTTCTCTCTCATCGATGTTCCTAACTATCTATCCTTCTCCCTTATTCTCTATAAAAAAAAATCAATAAAATATTTTTTTTAAAATACTTTAAAAAAAAGAGAGAGGAAGCAACATATAACTGACCATGTCCAAAAATGGGTTCAGGTAGGAATATTCCTCCTCTGTCTAGAGTTTGTCCTTGTGATTTATTAATAGTCATCACAAATGCTGGCATAACAGGAAAATATCTTCAAATTAATTTAAATGGGTGGCCAGTGTCAGATGGGGACAAATCAATTCTTGGAATCAGAACAATCTCTCCCTCTGCAGATCCTGTTAATATTTCAGCTTTGATAATGTTAGGTCGCAATCTTTTGATAATAAATCTGGTACCATTACAAAGACCCCATTTACTATTAAGATTTCTCAATAGCATGATGATTGCACCCACTTTCAATTTTAATTTTTGACACGGCATTCCAGAAGGAGTAATACTATTAAGAAATTCAATAGGAAAATTTTCCTTTTCAGCATCATCTGTTGAGTCAATGGAATCATCACTCAAATAGGCGTGAAAATCTCCATCAAGTATATCCAAAATTTCTTCATTTAATTTTTGAAAGTGCTCATTTTTTGAACAAAGAATTGCATGTTTAGGTATATTTTTAATATTATCTATAGATATACTATTTCCAAAGGTGGCTTTAATAATAGATCCATTAAAAATCATTTCATGGGGAATTTCAATAATATCCATTCCTAAATGAAAACTGCTATCAAGTTTGCCATCTCCAAGTTTTACTAACCATTCACTATAAGCAGAATCCTCTGATCTCATATTTGTTTTAAGAGAAAACTGTCTGAAACATCCCCAAACACTACAGTACTTTAAAACTTATTTGTATTATGGCCAAACGTATAGCATGGCAACACAAAAATCCCCTCTGAAAAGAACTTTCCACCAAATGCAACATTCAAATTAGCGCCAGCAAGAGCTTTATATATATGGCACGTGTGCGAGTCAAAGTTTATTTTTATATTTCCAGTGCGTCATATGTACCGGTTGGTCGGACGGATGGACAAATGTCGGTCACTTAGCCTTTTATCTATACAGATTATAAGTCATGATTTTAACTTTTTTAAAAATTATCCTTTAATACCTCCAAAGCACAATGAGTAAGAATCTGAAGGTTTATGTGGCTTCTATTTGGTTTCTATGACAAAGTTCTTTCCTTAACCCATGCTGCCACCACTCACTTACTCTCCTTTTACTCTTGAATGTTAATTCCAACATAATTTTTGTAACACCTCTTGAAAAGGATCCCACCAAGTTTTTGATAGTCCACATGGTAAAATTTACAGAAAAATACATCATGAGACTTTCATTCTCTCACTAAGTTCTTCATATAACTGTAATTCCTCGGCCTCTAAAGAATGAAAAAGGAAAATAAAAGTGCCTTCTCTCATTCCAAGGCCTTTCTCAGTCAGGCAACCATAAAAAGAAAGAATGAGCCTACAATTCATGCCATGTAATCTCTATCAGGCATAATTCAAATCAAATCCCATCATGCAAAGTCTGGGATAATTAAAATGTATAAGAGAACAGTGGTGACCTGGGGGAGAACTTATGAAACCTTGTCTCCTGCTTTTGCTGACTATTCTTTTCATTATGCTAGACTCCAAGTCCCTATCGGGGACCTGGTCAGGCGGCTGTGGGTGCTAACCCACGCCACTTGGATCCGTGATCGGGGACCTGGGCAGGCGGCTGCGGGTGCTAACCCATGCCGCCTGCCCTGGTCCGTGATCCGTGATCGTGGACCTGGGCAGCCTGCTGCAGGCATTAACCCATGCTGCCTGCCCTGGTCCATAATCCCTGATAGGGGCTTTGAGTCAGCTGCTGCTGGCGGTAGCTGACTCAAAGCCCTTATCCCGGACCTGATCAGGTGGCTGCCGGCGCTAACCCATGCCACCTGCCCTGCTCTGAGATGGGTGATCACGGACCTGGGCAGCCGGCTGCGGGCGTTAACCCACGCCGCCTGCCCTCGTCCGACATCGGTGATGGCGGACCTGGGCAGGCAGCTACGGGCGCTAACCCATGCCGCCTTCCCTGGTCCGTGATCCCTGATCGTGGACCTGGGCAGGCGGTTGCAGGCCTTAACCCACACCGCCTGCCCTGGTCCATGATCGGTGATGGCGAACCTGGGCAGCCGGCTGCAGGCGTTAACCCACGCCGCCTGCCCAGCTCTGAGATGAGTGATCATGGACCTGGGCAGACGGCTGTGGGCTTTAACCCACGCTGCCTGCCCTGGTCCATGATCCCTGATAGGGGCTTTGAGTCAGCTGCCACTGGCGATGGCTGACTCGAAGCCCTTATCCGGGACCTGGTCAGGCGGCTGCGGGCGCTAACCCATGCCAACTGCCCTGGTCCATGATCGGTGATGGACCTGGGCAGGCAGCTGCCCTGGTCCGTGATCTGTGATCGTGGACCTGGGCAGCCCGCTGCGGGCGTTAACCCACACCGCCTGCCCTGCTCTGAGATCGGTGATCATGGACCTGGGCAGCCAGCTGCCGGCGTTAACCTATGCTGCCAGCCCTGGTCCATGATCCCTGATAGGGGCTTCGAGTCAGCTGCCACTGGCCCCGGCTGACTCAAAGCCCTTATCAGGGACCTGGTCAGGTAGCTGCCGGCGCTAACCCATGCCGCCTGCCCTGCTCTGAGATGGGTGATCACGGACCTGGGCAGCCGGCTGCGGGCGTTAACCCACGCCGCCTGCCCTCGTCCGACATCGGTGATGGCGGACCTGGGCAGGCAGCTACGGGCGCTAACCCATGCCGCCTTCCCTGGTCCGTGATCCCTGATCGTGGACCTGGGCAGGCGGTTGCAGGCCTTAACCCACACCGCCTGCCCTGGTCCATGATCGGTGATGGCGAACCTGGGCAGCCGGCTGCAGGCGTTAACCCACGCCGCCTGCCCAGCTCTGAGATGAGTGATCATGGACCTGGGCAGACGGCTGTGGGCTTTAACCCATGCTGCCTGCCCTGGTCCATGATCCCTGATAGGGGCTTTGAGTCAGCTGCCACTGGCGATGGCTGACTCGAAGCCCTTATCCGGGACCTGGTCAGGCGGCTGTGGGCGCTAACCCATGCCAACTGCCCTGGTCCATGATCTGTGATGGCGGACCTGGTCAGCCGGCTGCTGGCGCTAACCGCCTGCCCCAGTCCACCATCATGGCTTGGATCTCACTAGCATGGGTGCTGCACTCTCCCCCCCCCCGCCATCTTTGCTGGTTTAACGTGTATATTTGCTCCTGATTGGCTGGTGGGCGTGGCTTATGGGTGTAGCAAAGGTGTGGTCAATTTGCATATTACTGTTTTATTAGGTAGGATGACTAGGCATGAATTTTTTTATTTATCCAACTTGAGATTTATTTTGTTTACTGAATCTGAGAATTCCTATATTTCATTACTTTGGGTATTTAATTAGCTATTATCTCTTCAAAGATTTTGTCTATCCCCTTCTCTGTCTCCTTTCTTCTGGAATGCCAAAAAAAAAAGAGAGTCAGAATCGCTCACTTTATCTTGTGTCTTACCTTTTTTCATATTTTCTACCTCTTTGTCTCTCTGTGCTGCATTATGTGTAATTTTTTCATACCTAATTAATTTTCCCTTAACCAATAATAAATCTATTTCCTGCTGCTTAAACTCATTCAATGATTTTTTACATTTCAACCATTATGTTTTTAATTTTTTAGGAATTTAAATTGGTTATCAATTCTGCTGGAATTTTTTTTATAGCATCTTGTCTCTTTCACATGTTTTTAATGTCTCCTCCATTAAATATTTAGATATTCTATTATCTAAAATCCTTTTTGGTCTAACTCTGCTGTGTTGTTTCTGCTGACTCTTCCTCAGAGTGGTTTCTTTCCCTTTGTTTTGTAATTTTGTATTGTGTGCTCATGCTTGGTAAGATTTTATCTATTAGGAACCTGTGAAACTTATTCTTGGCTTAGGGCTTCCTATACCAAGCAAGTAACAATGAGTTCAAACTCCAAAACTGTTTGAGGGCAGGACAATAGATACAACTTCTCAAAAAAGACCAATTTTTTAAATTTAATTTTTTCCATTACCATTTATCCCTTGTCCATGTCCATGA